>CM038607.1:5776387-5798765 GCA_021533255.1 Ceriops tagal
TTTTTTTTGGTCCTCTTCTTTCCTTTGCCCGACGACGGCTACAATTTTCTTTTTCTCTTCTTCTTCCATCAATGGCTCCTGTTCACTCAACGGCTATTGTTCACTCGACAACTACTGTTCACCCGACGGCTGCACTGTTCACTACAGCTACTCTCTTTGCTTGCACGATTTCTCTTTTCTTTTGCAGGTGGTGTTCTTCCGTGTAGGGTTTGGTGTTTTCTCTCTCTTCCACGTGTTTTGCCGTGTATTCAATTGTGTTAGCCTTACCCTAATTTTGTCTTCCAAGGTCTTTATATGCTCTTTTCCATGAAACCCTAATAGGGCTTATGTGGTGGATTTACGTTCTTGCCCTTCCAAGGCTTAGGCAGCGGATATACATTCTTGCCCTTCCATATGGATTTACCTTCTTGCCCTTCATTGTGGCTTTACTTTCTTGCACACTTAAACCTAGTTAACAACAATTACAACCTATACAAGGCTATGGGAACAACAGTATGGAACAATAATATGAAGCCACATGGAGGGGTAAGAAAGGAAATTTGTCGAATTTTGTATGGAACAATAATATGAAGCCACATGGAGGGACAAAAAAGGAATTTTGTTGCAGCTCCAGTAAACCCTACTAAGGTTTGCATAGAAGGGAGTATATAAACCGGTAGAGCAAGGGGAAAACCAGATCACCGGGTGAGACAACGTGAAAACCAAACCACTGGGAGAGCCAACGTGAAAAACCACCGGGAGAGCCAACGTGAAAAACAGAACCAGAAGAGCCAACGTTGGAGAGAAACAGGAGAGCACCACCGAAAGATAGAAATAGCCACCACCGTGAGAGATACAGCCACCACTGTAAGAGAGAAAGCCACCACCGTAAGAGCAGAAATCCGTGCAACCACAAAGAGAAGAAAACCAGAAACGGCAAAACAAGTGTATAGGAAAAACACAACACACGACAAAAAGGAGAGCACAACAAGAGACCTTGAGAGAGAAAACCCTACAATAGAGAGGACACCATCGGCTAAAAGAAAAGAGTGACCAATGGCAAGAGAAAACGGACGATGAGAGAGAGGAGACGACATACCATTGTTGAGGGAAGAGATGGTGCACCATTGGTGAGAGAAGAGACGGCGCACCATTGGTGAGAGAAGAGACAGCGCATCATCGGTAAGGGAAGAGATGACACACCAACGAACAAAAGCATCCCAAAGGCGTGAAACGGCCGAGTGAGCAAACCAAGCATCCCGAAGGTGTGAAACATGTGACCGAAACAGCAAACCCCTGGAAAGTGTGTGACGGTGAAAGCAGATCCGTGAGAAGAGAAACAGACGGGGGAGTGCAGCAAAACCGTGAAACGGACGAGAGTGCAGTGGAACTGTCCAGCGAAGCGAATTGAAACCAAAAACGTGCGTAAGGCATGAGACTAGCGAAGCAGATGCAAATCAGAAACGTACTTGTGGTGTGAGACCAGCGAAACGTGAAATGTGAGGCAGGCCATGAGATGTGAGATGCCAAACCAAAAACGTGAGGTAGGCCATGAGATGTGAAACGGCAAACCAGAAGCGTGAGTGCAGGTCGTGAAACAGTGAAACCAGGAGACAGGTGAGACCGTGAGACGACGAGACCAAGAGTTAGGTGAGACAACTTAGAGAAGAAATTAGGTGTAACATTTAAGAGAACTCAACATATTTCCAGATTTCTTCCAGAGAGGTTAGAGAGAGTTTTGGTGATCTTCCAAGCAGTAGTGAAGTAGCCTATTCAAATCAAACAAAGGCAACACAAGCTAGAAGAAGGGTAGACACAGTAAGTGACACTCTTTGTATTGTGATTGCTTTGTATTTGCAATAGTGAAAGGAGTAGAAGATTAAGACATCCATCGTAATTGTAGGGAATACCACACTAGTATTCTTAAGTATAGTGGATTGTCTCGGTAGAGGAAGAATCCCTACCACCGTGGAGTACGTCACATTGACAGAACCACGTAAATCTCTCGTATCCTTACTTTGGATTTACATTCTGTATTTTGAATTGAGTTGTGAACGCAACTAAAAAAATCATCAAACCCATAACCTAAAAGCAGACCTAATCAAGAACAACCAATTCATCTAATAGGCAAGGTGTCTGAAAGGTGACTTTGGGGACTATTGTGACTAGTAGGTAACAATAGATCTACCTTAGTTGAATATGAGAAGGAGTTCATCTCTGAGAAGAGTTTAAAGTTGTTCACCTATCAATTAAAAAGAAATGGTGTAATACTGATTCACCCCACCTCTCATTATTACAGACTAGTAGATCTTAGGGTGAACTAAGGAACTTTAAAGGATTTGTTGAGTTGAAAGATCAAAAAATCTTAGAATTTGGAACTTATTGAGGTAAAAAATAAAGTTAGCTTAATCCAATATTTTTGTTTAGATGGGAAAACTAAGAGATGGATTATCCATATAATAATACTTTATGAATACTATAAATTATCAAATTTTATAGAAAATGAAGTCCTAAACCTTATTGTTCAATGTCATATACTATAAGTTTCCTCTAAAACTCAAAGACTAAATAGAAATTGACCAAGAAGTAAGGCTAACTGGAATTTGGCCAAAATTGCAAACTCTTGAGGAGATGATTCAAAGTTTTACATTAGTAAATGTCATGAATGGAGATAAATTCATAAAGTTATTGACATAACATAAGCTTTGAAAAGAAAGTTAAGTCAATTGACAAGGTTAAAAAGAGCAAATTGTTAAAGTATGAAGGTTTGTTAAGCTAAAGCAAATATTATGAATGATTATATTAACAAATCAATATTAAGGGGAATGTTAAAGTTAATACAAATTTATTATAAATTAAAAGTCAGTATTTAAGTAGAATTTAAATAATTGAATAATATTCTTATATGTTTTTAGTATTTGTTTAAAAATAAATGTTGTATACTATATAAAAACCTTATATCTCTGATATTAATGTGATTGCTTAATAAACATTCTTAGTATGATTAGTCAATAAATGTTATTAATGTCATTTTTAGTTAATTGTGTATAGCATTTTGATACTAAGATAAAAGTGCCTCTATCCAACCAAACTTATTAGATCACATAATAGCCATAAAAAGCATTAAAGTAATTTTTCTAAAAAAAGAAATGCTAAGTAGTAATATTTAGAAAGTAACAAAAAAATTTAAATCAATCACATTTTACATGATCTCACAAATAAGTGAAATTGGATATAGGAAAATTATTTTTCTAGTCCACATATGCCTATCATATTACTCAATATGTGTTATTACAAAATGACTTTTTTTTTTTGCTTTACTTATTTGTGACAACCAAAAACATATGGTTAGTCTATTTTTCTTCTTAATAGTTGGACTTCACTTGTTGGGTGAGAAACTAAAAATCAACTAGACAAAAATTAGTATTTGTAGATAGTGCAAATAATTATAGAAAAAGAAGAGAAAGAGCTAAATGAAAATCATATAAGTTTAAGGTAATGTTTAAAATTTAGAATTTTGAAACTAACTAAAACTTTGTGGTAATTTTGGTTGCAATTAATTGCCTTTAAGGCACTTAAAGATTGAAAGATGATGTAATAACATTCATATTGTATATTTTTTGATAAAATGTTTTTGTCTAAATTGTATTAGAATTTAAAGCAATTTGCAACATGAATTTAAATCATTCTAACACAATTTTAGAATCTTATATAACAATTTCTATAATTCATAGCACAATTTTATAATACATAACTACTAGTTTTATTTTTGTTAGAATTAGGTTGATGGTTTTATCTTCTTAAGTATATAGAATTAATGACTTCTTGTTGAAGCAAACCTTTTGGTTGCTAATAGGAAGCATGAGGAAGAAAGGAACAAAGGAATTTGGGGCTGTTAGAACCTATTTCTTATTAACTTGAATCCTTATTACATAAAAGGATTTCAAAATGTAAAATTTGAAACTTAAAATTTGAATTAATAATAATTACACATGAATAACTTTCAAGTATACTTTAAACATCATTTAAATTACAAAACAAAGCTTTTAAAACTTGAAATTTTGGCAAAAAAGTTGGTTGCTTGAAGTAAAAGCATTTGAGCTATTATAACTAACTTTTAAATTTTGGTTTGCTTCCTTCTCATGCATCCTTGCTTCCATCTCTTTGGTTCTACAAAATAAGATCACCACTAAACCTTCACTCCTTCTTAATGCTTTGTTTTGCAATCCAATAACAGTTCTTAATTATTTAAATCTTGATCTTAGCAAGTTCTTTGTTAGAATATTAGCTGACTAGTTTTTGGTGTTGCAGCATACCAGTTTAACTTCACTACTTTCTTATGTCTCCCTTACAAAATGTAACTTAACATTGAAATGCTTTGTTCTCCTATGTTATGCAGAATTATTGAGGATGGCTATGGTAGATTGATTGTCACAAAAGATGATAGTTAATTTACTTTGCTTTAATTTCAAATCTGTATACATTTTCTTAATCCAAATTACATTATTCCCTATTGAGGTTGTTGCAATATATTTAGCTTTAGCTATGGACTATGTCATTATGTTTTCTTATAGCTCTAAATGAAGATGCCTGAACCAATAGAAAACACAAATCCCATTATGCTCTTCATGTTTGTAAGTGATCCTACCCTAACACTATTAGTAAATCCAACCAACTAGTTTACTGCATATTTTTTTAACATAACTCTTAAATCTAAGATTCCTTTAATGTACATCAAATCCAACCAACTAGTTTATTGCATCTCTTTTGGTAGCTTTGAAGTGTGTTTCATGTGGCAAATGTATGAATCTGGATATAAAGCTTACTGAAAGCATAATGTTTAGTCTAATGGCAAATAAGTGTAAAAGACATCTAACATCTAATAAGTCTTTAGAATTGAGTCTCATCGCCTTTAGAGACTCATCTAGCTTTGAGAAGTTACTCCCAAGTGACAAGGGTATGTGAGAGCTCTTGCAATTCAACATACCAAACTTTTGTCACATTTGATTTACATACTTGGTTTGATATATCAAGATGACATTCTCAATTTGTTGAATTTTTAAACCCAAAAAATAACCTATGTTGCCAAAATCAAACACATCAAACCTTTTCTCCATGGTCTTTTTAAATTAAGAAATGAGTTTTTGCAAGTCTCTAACAACCATCAAAATATCTACATATATAAAAACATATAGAAAATGCCTTTTCTCTCTCTTTACATAAAAAGCCTACTTTAACCCATATAAGGCCTTCTTGAAGAGGTAAATTTTGTCTTCTTCACCTAGTTTGACAAATCCTCCTAACTGGTTGACTTAAACAAGCTCTTAAAGCTCACCATTTAAAAAGAGCAAACTTGACATCTAGGTGATGTATAAGCCATTTATGTTAAGCAGAAACTACAAGTAGCAATTTTATAGTGTCAAGCCTTGCTACTAGGGCAAAGGTTTCATTATATTCCACTCTTGCCTAATGAGTGAAGCCCTTTTCTACAAGTTTAGCCTTTAATATGTTAATAATCCTATCTGTAATGTACTTTATTCTATATATCCATTTTATAGCAACAATCTTTTTAATTATAGGTGTAGGAACCAAAGTCTAAGTTTGGTTTTTATGAATGAACCTCAACTCTTCTACCTTACAACCTTTTAAGATATATGCTATGATACTTCTTGATAGCTAATAGGATTTAGCTCAACCACATAGCTTTTATGATAAACATTTGTTAGAAGCCTTGTGCCTTTAATTAAAAGATCATCTACATTATTAAGCACACTGCTTGATTTGAATTCTGTGACTGTGCATTAGTATAGGTTTGTTCTTTCGCATATTCAACAATTGAGTTTTGCCAATTTCATCTTGTATCCTCATGAAATGTAAGATTTTTATTAACAAAAATGTTTTGTCTAACATCATAAAATCTATAGTTGTTAAGTGTATTAGTGTAGCCAATGACCACTGTTACTGAGGCTCTGTGATCCAACTTACTCTTTTTTGATTCTACCATATGGACATAACAAATGCAACCAAAGATCCTCAAATGACTGAATGATGGTTTGCTATTATATCAAGCATGGTATGAAGTGGAATTTGACAAGGTTTTAAAAGGTAGCCTATTCAACAAGTATACAACTGTTATTGTACCTTTTGCCTAAAAGATCTTTAGTAGATTTTTTTAGCTAAAAGACATCTTATCATTTCAACAATTGTCTTATTCTTACTTTCACTCATCTCATTTTGTTGGGGTGAGTATGGTGATATAAATTAATGCTAGATTCCTAAGGCAATGCATATTGATTGAAACAAGGCTAATGTGTATTTAAAACCATTATTAGTTCTGTTGTTACCATAACGTTGTATGGGTTGTAATTGTTATCAACTAGGTTAAAGTGTGCAAGAAAGTAAAAGCCACCTGGAAGGGCAAAATAGTAAATTCGCCACATAAGCCCTATTAGGGTTTCACGGAAGAGAATATATAAAGACCTTGGAAGGCAAAACACAAGAGAAAAAGGCCAACACAATTGAATACACAGAAAAACACCAAACCCTACACAGAAGAACACGACCTGCAAAAGAAAAGAGCAGCCATCGTAAACAATAGCCGTCGACAAACAATGCAGCCGTCATGAACAGTGCAGTCGTCGAGTGAACAGCAGCTGTCATGAACAATAGCTGTCATCGAAAGAAGAAGAGAAAATGGAAATTCACCAAAGAGGAGAAGGAGACAAAGAGGTGAACGGCCAAGTGGGTGAATGGAAAAGAGACAAAACGACGAGTGGAAAAATTGGGGGGCTGAATGAAGAGATACCAACGGCAACAAAGAAGAACAACTGTTAAGAGAGAGAGAAAGAAAGAGATGCCGAAAGTAGGGGCTGAACGAAGAACAGCGAACAGAGGTCGAGATACAGCCAAATCGGAGCTGTCGTCGGGCGAAGGAGAAAAGAGGACCAAAAAGGGGAGAAAATTGGACATCACCGATACGTTCAAAATACACCCAAAGAAGATAGAGAAGTTGTCGTCGGAAGAACAGAGGCAGGTCAGAAATTGAGCAAATCGAAGCAAATCGACGGGAAGGAGAGAGAGAAACCCGACTGCCAGACCAGAGGAGTCAACGAGAAGGAGAGAAAGAAAACCGATTCGGCCAACCAAGTGAGCCAACGGCAGAACAAAGGAAGAGAGAGAAAAGAAGGAGAAAAATCATACACGGCCAAATCGGAGACCGTTGGTAAGAAGAAGAGTGACGACAGAATAAGGGGGCTGAACGGAGAACAAAGGTCTGAGAGAGAGAAAAGGAGCTAGACAGTAAGAGAGAGAAATCCGGCAGTAAGAGAGAGAAATCTGGCGAGAAGAGAGAGAAATCCGACTGGACAGCAAGAGAGAGAGAAACAAACAAGCGAGCCATAAGACAGTGAGATCGTGAGACAAAGAAATGGGTGAGACCGTAAGACGGTGAAAGCAGGAATTGTATGAGACAACATAGAGAAGGAATTCGACGAAGCATTGAACTAAACGTATTTTCAGACTTCTTCAAGAGAGGTTAGAGAGCGTTGCGGTGAACTTCTAAGCAGTAGTAGAGCAGCCTTTCAATTCAACAGAGGCAAGACAAGCTAGAAGAAGGGTAGACACAGTAAGTGACACTCTTTGTATTGTACTTGCTTAGTAATTGCAATAGTGAAAGGAGTAGAGAATTAAAGACATCCATTGTAACCTGTATTCACAAGTATAGTGGATAGTCTTGGTAGAGGGAGAGTCCTTACCACCGTGGATGTACGTCACGTTGACGGAACCACGTAAATTTCGTATGTCCTTAATTTGCTTTACGTTCTGTATTTTGCATTAAGTTGTGAATGCAGCTAAAGTATCAACCAACCCATAACCTAACGAAGACCTAAACAAGAACATCCGTATTGTCAATTAGGCAAGGTGTCTGAAAGGTGACTTTGGGGACTATTGTGATTAGTAGGTAGCAATAGATCTACCTTAGTCGAATCTGAGAAAGAGTTCGCTTTTAAGAAGAGGTTAAAGTTGTTCATTTACCTGGGAATTGCGAATTGTGGTGATATTGATTCACCCCCCCTCTCAGTATCACAAACAAGTAGATCCTAGGGAGAAGTCAGGAACATCAATTGGTATCAGAGCACAGGTTCACCAGTTTGAAGCTTAATAGCTTGGTGTACTAGTTTGAAGGGATCTAGAAGTTTGACTTGTTCAGCATACTGAGTAATGGAAGCCGGTACTAACACTAGCACCACTTACAGCAGGAAGGTTCCAATCTTCAACAAAACCAACTACCATATGTGGAGAGTAAGAATGCAAGTGGTATTTGCAACCATGGGCATGAACATGGTGAAATGTATACAGGAGGGTTTTGTGGCTCCGGAAGAAAGTAAAATCCCAACCCCAGAGAAGTTAAGGCAGTTTGAGATAAATGGGAAGGCCTTAAACATCATCATTTCAACATTGACAGATGCTGAGTATACTAAAGTGATGGACTGCAAATCTGCTAAGGAGATATGGGACAGATTGCAGAAGGTCTATGAAGGTGATGGTAGAATGAAGGAGGCTAAGTGATGCAGCCTGAAGTAGGCTACTCGAATGTTAGGATCGGGAGATTGACTTGCACACACGAAACAGGGTGAACAGTAATTACAGTCCTGCGCAAGCTCGGGAAAATGGGTGTAACTTCGTCGATACAGATCGGAATGACCTGATTCGAAAGCCAAATGAACAAGGACTTCTGAATTAACAATTTCTCTGTTTTGAGTTTTCTCAAATAAGCACTGTAGGCAGGACGAAATTGGGACGGAAATGGACAGATGTAAATGGACAGAACAGAAGAAAAGATAGAACTTTATTGGTTGCTCTTCTAGGCCTCCAAGGAAGTGGATAGGGCACCGATTCTTCTAGATCGATGACTGCAACTCTTCAAGGATGCAGATTTGAAAACCTCCGACTCTTCAAGGACAGAGTGAAAACTCTTCAAGGTTTTCAGGGGTATGAACTCTTCAAGGTTCAAAATAATTGCTTAATGCAAAATTTTCATTAATCAAAATTCGTCCCCAAATACATAAAGTAGATGGCCTTTTATAGCCAAAGAAAAACAAATGAAAAGAATCAAGCAAATGAAGAGGCTAAAGAGCATTAAAGATCCTAGAAGGCATAAAACATTAAAGAATTTAGAAACTAGAAACTAGGTAAATGCCCGTCGGCTTCTCGATCATCCCAAAGTGTCTTTTAGGCTTCCAATGTATAGGGAAAGACAAGGACTTTATTGTGGCATGGACTTGCGAATGAGACTCTTGGTCTTCGGATTGTGTCCCTTCGATATCTCCTCGATTAGTCAAGCGACTTGTCAAGCTCAGATGCGGGCTGATCTCCTTGGTCGAGTAAGCTCGTCTTCGATGCGGGCGGCATTATCAATCTGGCCTGCATCATCCTCCCCTTCTTTAAAAGAATTCGTCCCCGAATTCATGTCATCATTAGAGGAATCACCAGCATAGGGTGTTAAATGCCGAACGTTGAAAACATCATGTGTTTTTATATGAGAAGGAAGCCTTAAGCGATATGCATTGGGATTGATACGCTTAAGGACTTCAAGAGGACCAAGCTTATGATTACTAAGCTTGTTATAGCTTCCAATAGGATGACGTTCTGGTGGTAAGTAAGCCCAAACAAAATCTCCTGGTTCGAAGATAACTTCACGCCGTCGCTTATCGACATCCTTTTTATAGGACTCTATCTTGCTTTCTAACCTTTGGCGCACATCTTCATGAATTGCTTTCATCTGAGAAACAATATCTTCAACATTGCCATTAGACTTGTCAGTAAAAGGAATGGGTGCAAGATCAAGAGCAGTGTTCGGTTGTTGTCCATACACGATCATGAAAGGACTATACCTAGTCGTACGGTTTACAACACAATTATATGCAAATTCTGCTTGTGATAAGCGCATCTCCCAAGAGCGAGGATTTTCATCAATCAGTGTCCTCAATAGATTTCCTAAGGTTCGATTGACAACTTCAGTTTGCCCATCAGTTTGGGGATGAAATACAGTACTATATTGCAGTTTAGTACCGACATTCTTCCACAATTGTCGCCAAAAATGACTGAGAAACTTTGTGTCCCGATCAGAATTAATATTCTTTGGAATGCCATGCAATTTATAGACTTCCTTCAAGAATAATTCAGCAATACGCGAAGTATCCATAGTTTTGCGGCAAGGAATAAAATGCGCCATCTTTGAGAATCGATCTACAACAACAAAGATGGAATCCATACCTTTGAGAGTGCGAGGTAGTCCAAGAACAAAGTCCATAGAGATATTTTCCCAAGGTGCTTGAGAGATTGGTAAGGGCAAATAAAGGCCAGCATTAGTAGTATGTCCTTTTCCAGTTTGGCAGCATCGACACCTCATCACATGTCGGTGTATGTCTCGTTTCAACTGAGGCCAAAAGTACTTGGCTGAAACAAGTTGCACGGTCTTGTCACACCCAAAATGTCCGTTGCGATGAACTTCATTGATCACCCTTTGTTGAAGTGAACAATCAGGTACACATAAACGGTTCCCTTTGAAAAGAAACCCATCATACTCAGTGAAATCAGCAAGTTTCTTTTCTTTTGCTTCGGGCAAGATTTTGGAGAAGTAAGGATCTTCATGATACAACTCTTGGAATGATTCAAATCCAAGAACTGTTGATCGCATTATGTGGAGTAAGTTCTTCTTTCTACTAAGAGCATCAGCAACCTGATTTTGAATTCCAGCTTTATGCTTAATGATGAAAGTGAACTCCTGAACGTATTCAGCCCATTTTGCACGCCTGGAGTTAAGCTTTTGCTGCCCTGAAATATACTTGAGAGCTTCATGATCAGTGTATAAAACAAATTCTCGATGAATAAGGTAGTGCCTCCAATGTTCGAGTGTGCGAAATAGTGCATAGAACTCCAAATCATAAGTGCTATAACGAAGTTTAGCACTATTCAATTTTTCGCTAAAGAAGGCAATGGGTCGACCTCCTTGACTCAGAACTCCTCCAATACCAGTACCTGACGCATCGCAATGTACTTCAAAAACAAGGTCAAAATTAGGCAATGCGAGTACCGGGGCTGTGCTCAATTTTTCTTTGAGCTGCTCAAAACTTTTCTGAGCCGTACACGTCCACTCAAAGACTCTTTTCTTCATGCAAGAAGTAAGTGGGGCCGCAATAGTGCTGAAATGTGCAATAAATCGTCGATAGAAAGAAGTGAGGCCATGAAAACTACGTTCCTCGTGCACATTTGATGGAGTTGGCCATTCTCGAATCACCTTGATCTTGGCATCATCCACTGAAATCCCCTTTGCTTTAATATGAAATCCCAAGAAAAGGATTTGCGGTACCATGAAATAGCACTTCTCAAGGGCTGCGTACAAGTGCTCCTGTCTCAACACGTGTAGTATTTCTTGAAGATGCTGCAGGTGCTCGTCAGTAGACTTGCTAAAAATAAGAATATCATCGAAATAGACCACAACAAATTTTCCCAAAAAGGGTTTCAAAATTTGGGTCATAAACCTCATGAATGTCGATGGTGCGTTCGACAAACCGAATGGCATGACTAGCCACTCGTACAGCCCATCTTTCGTTTTGAATGCCGTCTTCCATTCATCTCCAGGCTTGATTCTGATTTGGTGATATCCACTTTTTAAATCCAGCTTCGAAAAGATGATTGCACCAGAAATTTGATCCAAGAGGTCATCAAGGTGAGGAATAGGGAATCAATATTTGACAGTGATCTTGTTGATCGCTCTACTATCGACACACATCCTCCAAGTACCATTTTTCTTAGGTACCAAGAGAGCTGGAACGGCACATGGACTAAGGCTTTCTCGGATAAAACCCTTAGTCAAAAGTTCGGCAACCTATCGATGTAATTCTTCATGCTCCATTGGACTCATTCGATAATGAGCCAAATTTGGTAGGGAAGCACCGGGCATCAAATCGATTTGGTGCTGAATGTCTCTCATAGGAGGGAGACCTGCAAGTAAGTCTGCTGGGAACATAACCTTGAATTTTTCCAAAAGTGGTCGAACTTCAAGAGGTATGGAAGAAGCAACTTCACCTGCTTTGTGAAGTAAAACATATATAATACGAACTCCTTTTAGAGCACCTTTCATATCCTTCATCGAAAGCAATGTAGGAGATGAAGACTTTTCGATAACAGGAGTTTTTAAAGGCTCCTTACTAGGTGCTAATATAATTTTCTTCCCTCCAAATTCAAAAGAATACGTATTTCGATAACCATCATGAGTAGTCCGCCTATCAAATTGCCATGGTCGCCCAAGAATAACATGACTGGCATCCATCGGTAGAACATCGCACCATATTTTGTCGAAATAAACAGAACCAATGGATAGATTAACAAGGCAGCGTTTAGAAACGGTTATCTCGGTACCTTTTGATAGCCATGACATCTTGTAAGGTGTGGGGTGCGCCTTTAACTCCAACTGTAGTTTGTTCGCTGCCATTTCAGAAATTATATTCTCACAGCAACCAGAGTCAATAATCAATTGACATACCTTCCCTTTAATTGTGCAAGCAGAATGAAAAATGTTGGTGCGCAGCCACCTATCTCCAGTCTTATCACGAGGAACTAGAAAGATTTTTCTCACCATTAAACATTCACCAGAATCAGCATGCACTATTTGCTCGTCACTTGCGGATTCTTCGACATCATTCACCTCTTCTTCGAGCGGATCCTCCCCATGCTCATCAGAATCGTTATCCACTAAGAAGGCTTTGCCAGCTTGTCGATTTTTGTTCTTTTGACAATTGCTAGCACGATGACCCAACTCACCACAAGCATAGCAACGAATATCAGATGTAGTTGGTTGCTTCAAAATGTTGGGCTGATTAGGAAACTTACTAGCGGTTTGTGTCGTAACCTCAGCAACTTTGGTGATGCCGAGGGTACTCCTAGCGGGTCGATTGGTCATGATAGAGGATGGTTGCCTCCTCGAGCGAGAACGCTCTACCTTGAGTGCTCGTTGGTGTGCATCTCCTAAGTCCCAAATGTCAAGAACTTCCAGGGCATCTTGAATATGAAGTTGAAGGCCATTCAAGTACTTGCTCACAAGCATTTCCTCCGGATCTTGAATGTTGTTGCGAATCACCAACTCATTGAATTCGTTGGTGTATTGGTCCACCGTTCGCGTACCTTGTCTCAGATTTTGGTACCGTTGATAGAGCTCTCTCTTGTATCCCTTAGGTAGGAAATACTTTTGGATCTTGTCTTCCATCTTCCTCCATGAGGTAATTGGCGCTTTGCCAACAGATTAGCGAGTTTGCTTCTCACGCCTCCACCAAGCGATGGCTTTACCTCTAAATCGCATAGCGATGATCCCGACTCGACGATCCTCAGGAACATTTTGATACTCAAACACTTCATTAACAAGTGTTAGCCAGTCAACAATTTCTTCAGGAGATTCATTACCTGAGAATTCCGGGATATCCTTTTTAACTTCTTTTTCCCACTCCGGTTCACGAATGTTTTGCTCGTGACGTCGAACATTCCTCCGATTGCGAAATGGTCGAACATCCTCCGAAGATGAAGAGTCACCATTGTAATCTCCGGTCCTGGAATGAGTTGGTGAATTGTTTCTTTCCGCCCTTAGACGCTCAACTTCCCGCGTCAACTCATCAATTTGTTGTTGCATATGTTGCTGCAAATTGTCAGCGAGTGTATGCACTTCATTCAGTGGGATGGTTCTGCCTCCACGAAGTCTAGCTTGTCTTGGTGGCATGGTTCTCTCCTCCAAAGCTCTGATACCAAATGATGCAGCCTGAAGTAGGCTACTCGAATGTTAGGATCGGGAGATTGACTTGCACACACGAAACAGGGTGAACAGTAATTATAGTCCTGCGCAAGCTCGGGAAAATGGGTGTAACTTCGTCGATACAGATCGGAATGACCTGATTCAAAAGCCAAATGAACAAGGACTTCTGAATTAACAATTTCTCTGTTTTGAGTTTTCTCAAATAAGCACTGTAGGTAGGACGAAATTGGGACGGAAATGGACAGATGTAAATGGACAGAACAGAAGAAAAGATAGAACTTTATTGGTTGCTCTTCTAGGCCTCCAAGGAAGTGGATAGGGCACCGATTCTTCTAGATCGATGACTGCAACTCTTCAAGGATGCAGATTTGAAAACCTCCGACTCTTCAAGGACAGAGTGAAAACTCTTCAAGGTTTTCAGGGGTATGAACTCTTCAAGGTTCAAAATAATTGCTTAATGCAAAATTTTCATTAATCAAAATTCGTCCCCAAATACATAAAGTAGATGGCCTTTTATAGCCAAAGAAAAACAAATGAAAAGAATCAAGCAAATGAAGAGGCTAAAGAGCATTAAAGATCCTAGAAGGCATAAAACATTAAAGAACTTAGAAACTAGAAACTAGGTAAATGCCCGTCGGCTTCTCGATCATCCCAAAGTGTCTTTTAGGCTTCCAATGTATAGGGAAAGACAAGGACTTTATTGTGGCATGGACTTGCGAATGAGACTCTTGGTCTTCGGATTGTGTCCCTTCGATATCTCCTCGATTAGTCAAGCGACTTGTCGAGCTCAGATGCGGGCTGATCTCCTTGGTCGAGTAAGCTCGTCTTCGATGCGGGCGGCATTATCAATCTGGCCTGCATCACTAAGCTTCAAGTGTTCAAGAAGAGATATGAATCTCTCATAATACAGAAGAATGAGACAGTCCAAGAGTTCTTCACCAGGGTTATTGATGCTGTAAACAATCTAAGAAGTCATGGGAAGAACAAGAAGGACTCATCTATTGTGAAGAAAATTCTGAGAATTCTGCCTGAGAGGTTTGCCTCAAAGGTAGTAGCGATAGAGGAGAGTAGAGATCTCAATTCTATGTCTCTACATGATCTCCAGTGCAATCTCATTGCATATGAGTTGAGGATAAAGTCAGCTGAAAGCTCTGCAACAACAAAGGTATCAAAGGAGGCAGCTTTCAAAGCTATGAAGCACTTGAAGATAAAAGAAGAGAAAGAATCATCCAGTGAGGAGGATGATGATGAGGATGAGGAAGAAAGTGAAGGTGAAGTATTGGCTTATTTCACAAGGAAATTCAAAAAGGGGTCTAAGAAGGGAAAAGGACAATTGGCCTTGAGATGTTATCGTTGTGGGCAAACTGGACACTTTGCTTCTTAGTGCAAAGTGAAACTTGATGATGAAGATGAGGATGGTGATGATGAGCAGAATTCAAGATGGAGAAGATCATCATTCAAATCAAAGAAGTCCAGCAAGAAGACTGCCAACCCACATAAGAAGAAGAAAGGCTCATTCAAGAGCTATGTGAGTCAAATAAAAGAAGTTGATGAGGAAGAAGATGAAGACTCATCAGATAAGCATGTCTTTATGGCATCAGCACAAGGTGGTAGCTCAACCTCTGAAGAGCAAGAGGAGGTTGATGAAGAAGAGCCAGATCTTGAAGCTGAGCTGGAAGCAGCTTCAAAGGAGATAATCAGAAGGGGCAAAACCATAAAATGGTTGGATGCTCACATAAAACAAGTTGAAGCAAAGTTTGAGGAAGCTGAAAGTCAAAAGGATGAAATAAGGACTTAACATATTGACTTGAAGAGAAGATTTGAAAAATAGATCAAAATATGTGAAGACCTTACAATAGAGCTTGGCTCAAGGACTTCCACAATTGAAGAAATGGAGATAGAGTTGCTAAGACTTTAGCAACAACTCAAAAAGAGAGAAGAACTTGCAGAAGTTTGAAGTGATAGGAGAAACAAGCTCTGCAAGAGAAAAGAAGAATGAGACTTTACCACAGAAGTTGAAAGAGAAGGCTGTGACTTAGGTAAAGATAACTGAAGAAGATAAGACAATTATCAAACCAAAGCCAGGGCCAAAAATGATGGATGTGGTTAAAGAGCAACAGCCCATAACTGCTACGTCTCAGAAAGAAAAGAAAGTCAGCCAGCAGAAGACTACAGCTGAACAGAAGAAGGAGAAGAAGGTGACTGAAATGAAAGTCACACAAGCAAAGAAGCCAGCTACTTTGCCTACACAATAAGTGATGAACAAAAGAAGACAAGCTGTGATCAGAGACCCAAGAAGAGACAGTTTCAAGGTCACTGTCTTTATTATGGAGTTTGGGGTCATAAGGCGAGTAACTACTGGTGGAGAAGGCCAGTATATGTCTCCAACTTGATAAGATACGATGCTGCATACAGGAGGAGACAATACAAAACTCAGAGGAGAACACTTGTCGTGAGTTCTTGCACATATTGTAAAAGGCAAGGACACGTTGACAAGGATTGTTGGTGAAAGCCTAAACCAGCAGTTCCAAAGAACAAGTTTGCTATATTGGCAGACTTAGAACAGTGTCAAAGGTGCGGGCAAGATGGCCATAATGCCAAGAGATGCATGACACTTCTCCCTGAGCAAGAGAAGGCACTTAATGGCACAGTAAAAACAAGCGGTGCAGTCAAAGCTGGGAAAAAGAAGAAAGCTATCTTCCAGCCAATTCAAAAGAAGGAATATAGAACCAAAAGGGAGGTGGCTAATATAGATGAAATTGCACTAAAGGCTGATTGTACAGATAAGCAGTGGATCCTTGATAGTGGAAGCACTTCACACATGACAGGAGACAAAAGTAAATTGTCAAAGCTAAACAAGTTAAGAGAAGGCAGAGTCAAGTTTGGCAATGATGATTCACTTAATATCACTGGTCAAGGGTCAATGAATATTGGAAAAGGGAAGCTGAAAGATGTTTTGCACGTTGAAGGACTCAGATATAATCTAGCATCTGTCAACCAACTATGTAACGACGACCACAAAGTGATATTCATAAAAACAGGTTGCCAAGTAAAGAGTAAAGAAGGCAATACTGTTGCAACCGGGAAGAGAACAGCTGGAAATTTACATGTGATTGATGAGGACAAGACAAGCAACTGTTTACTCACCAAAGAAGAAGAATATCAACTCTAGCATAGGAGGCTGGGACACTTATCACAAAAGAACATGAGGAAGTTGACCACTACTCATGCAATTAGAGACATTCCCGACCTCAGGAGAGAGAGAGAGAGTATGTTTGCTCAGCATGCTCTAAAGGAAAACATGCCAAAAAGCAGTACAAGACCAAAGAGTTCAGTTCTGAAGCAATGCTTGACATTGTGTATACTGATTTGTGTGGACCAATGAGGACAAAAGGGTTGAAAGGTGAGAGGTACTTCATTTTGTTTGTTAATGATTATTCGAGAAGGACCTGCCTCATGCACCTCAAACACGAGTCAAAAGTTTTGAATTGCTTCAAGAGATACAAAAGATTAACTGAAAATGAGAGTGGAAGGAAGATAAAAGTATTGAGGTCAGATTAAGGCACTGAATTTACAAATGAAGCTTTTGAAGATTACCTTGAGAAGCATGGTATTCATCATCAGATGGCAATAGCAAAAACACCTCAACAGAACGGGGTGGTAGAGAGGAAGAATAGAGCTGTGGTTGAAATGGCAAAAACTCTACTACTGGAATCCAAGCTTCACACAAGATTTTGGATAGAAGCAACATTTACAATTGTACATCTACTAAACAGAGTATTACTAAGGCCCAATACTGATAAGAGTCCATATGAGCTATAGAGTGGAAAGAAGACAACAGCCAAGTATCTCAGAGTCTTTGGCAGCCCATGTTTTGTGAAGAACAAGGAGCAAAACTTGGGAAAATTCAAAGTTAGGTCTGATGCAGGCATCTTTGTGGGATACTCAGAAAAGACAAATGGTTACAGAGTTTCCCTGCATAAGCTAGGAAAAGTGATCACTTCTAATGATGTGAGAATAGATAAGAACTGGAAAACAATGCAGAATGGAGAAGCTGAGGACAATGAAGAAGATGACTTCAATATAGATGAAGAATCAGACCAACCTAATGAAAAGGAACAAGAAGTAAGTTTAGACTCAGAGAAGAGTGAGTTTGAAGATGAAGAAAGAGATCCTCTTGCAACTAAGACTGTGCAAGAAAGAAAGCCAAAGAAAACGTGGACCAGTGCTCATCAAGAAAGTCAGATCATAGGTGACCCATTAACAGGAGTTACAACAAGAAGAAGAATTATGGGAGCTATTGCTTTGCTCTCACAAGTTGAACCTAAATCTGTTGAAGAGGCTACATAAGATCTAACTAAATCTTTATCCACAGAGTTGTTTGAAAAGCATAGATTGAGTCTATCTATGCAAATGCCTCCTTAAGCCTGAAGTTCAGGTGAATCCTCCATCTCTACTTTGCGAGTTTTTCAGATTTGTAATTGGTTGGCAAAGGGGGAGAGAAGCAACAGTGCAGGGGGAGCTGTTAAGAAAGGGGGAGTTGAAACTGTTGCATAGTGGCTTTTATTATGAGTGTTGCCAACAATTACAAAGGGGGAGATTGTTGTTCCCACAGCCTTGTATGGGTTGTAATTGTTGTCAACTAGATTTAAGTGTGCAAGAAAGTAAAGCCACATGGAGGGGCAAGAAAGTATAGCCACATGGAAGGGCAATAAAGTAAAGCCACATGGAAGGGCAATAAAGTAAATTTGCTGTATAAGGGCAAGAACGTAAATCTGCCACGTAAGCCCTATTAGGGTTTCATGGAAAAGAGTATATAAAGACCTTGGAAGACAAAACTAGGGCAAAGCCAACACAATTGAATACACGGCAAAACACAAGAGGGTGAACGGCATAATTGAATACTCGGTAAAACACAAGCAACCGTTCAACCAAAGACAAGTCAACAATTAAGCAAAACGGACAGCAAACCTAGACAACTAGTCGACCAAAGAGAGAAAATGTGAGGAAGGAGCCGGCCAAACAAAAAGACGTCCAAAGCAAACCACTCGGCAAACACAAGGGAGCAAACAGCAAACCACCACCTGCAAAGGAGAAGACACGACTGGACAGCAACCAAAGGTGAACGGCAAATCACAAATCAGAAGGTGTTGGACGGTAAAACACAAAGGGTGACCGACCAAAGAGAGAAAACAAGGGAGGAATGGCTAGACAGCAAGAGCTGGATGGCAAAACACAAAAGGACAGCCAAAGGGAGACAACTGCCCAACCAAAGGTGAACGTCCAAACCAATCTACACGGCCAAAGGTGAACGTCCAAACCAACCTACATGGCTAAACAAGGTAAATGCTTAAACCAATCTACACGGCCAAACACAACCAATGGCAAAGGGATGGATGGCTAAGCAAGGAGGAGAACAGCCAAAGCAAGGCTAGACGGCAAGGGAGAACACACGGCAAAGAGGTGTGACGGCTGGAGAAAATCGTGTGACTCACGTAAGAGAGAAGACAGCACACCGTCCGTAAGGGAAGAGAGGAGAAACCGTGAAAGAGGAGACAACCGGGAGAGCAAACAAAGCTATCCAGAGGTGTGAAACAGACAAGTGCAAACCAGAAACAATGGTAAGGCATGTGACCAGCAAGGCATGCAAACTAGAAACGTACATGGGACGTGAAATGCCAAACCAGAAGCGTACTTGAGGCATGTGACCAGCAAAGGGTGCAAACCAGAAACGTGCGTGAGACATGTAACGCCAAACCAGAAACGTGACGCAGGCTGTGAGATGTGGAACGACAAACCAAAAATGTGAGGCGAGCCATGAGACAAGGAGACGGGTAAGACCATGAAACGGTGAAAGCAGAAGTTGTGTGAGACAACCTAGAGATGGAATTTGGCGAAGCATCGGAAAGAACTCAACGTATTTCCAGATTTCTTCAAGAGAGGTTAGAGAGCATTGCGGTGAACTTCTAAGTGGCAGTGGAGCAGTCTTTCAATTCAACAGAGGCAAGACAAGCTAGAAGAAGGGTAGACATAGTGAGTGACACTCTTTGTATTGTACTTGCTTAGTAATTGCAATAGTGAAAGGAGCAGAGGATTAAGACATCCATTGTAACTGGAATTCTTAAGTATAGTGAATAGTCTCAGTAAGGGAGAGTCCCTACCACCATGGATGTATGTCACGTTGACGGAACCACGTAAATCTCGCGTGTCCTTAATTTGCTTTACGTTCTATGTTTTGAATTGAGTTGTGAATGCAGCTAAAGTATTAGCCAACCCATAACCTAACAAAGACTTAAACAAGAACATCCGAATTGTCTATTAGGCAAGGTGTCTGAAAGGTGACTTTGGGAACTATTGTGATTAGTAGGTAGCAATAGATCTACCTTAGTCGAGTTTGAGAAAGAGTTCGCTTTTAAGAAGAGGTTGAAGTTGTTCACTTACCTGTGAATTGCGAATTGTGGTGATACTGATTCACCCCCCCTCTCAGTATCACAAATTATTAAATCCTAGGGAGAAGTCAGGAACTTCAGAGACAATCCATTATACTTGAGAATACCAGTGTGGTACTCTCAATGTTCACAATGTAGTTACAATGGATGTCTTAATCCTCTGTTCCTTTCACTATTGCAAATACAAAGCAAGTACAAGACAAAGAGTGTCACTTATTGTGTTTACCCTTTTTCTAGCTTGTCTTGCCTCTGTTGAATTGAATAAGCTGCTTCACTGCCATGTAGAAGTCCACCACAACACTCTCTAACCTCTCTTGAAGAAATCTGGAAACACGTTGAGTTCTTTCCAATGCTTCACCGAATTCCTTCTCTAGGTTGTTTCACACAACTCCTGATTTCACTGTCTCACGGCTTTACCCGTCTCCTGATCTCACGGCCTGCCTGACATTTCTGGTTTGGCATTTCACATCTCACGCACGTCTCTGGTTTGCCTGCTTTGCTGGTCTCACGCCTCACGTACATTTTTGGTCTCACACCGACACACGTTTTGGTCTCACGTTGTCACACGTTTTGGTCTCACGCCGATGCATGTTCTGGTCTCACGCCATCCAGCCAGATCTCTCTCACCATCCAACCGGATTTCCTCTGTTCTGCCATCCACCCTATTTTTTCGTCCACTATGTTTTGTTGTCATCCTTGTTTTTCATCCACTCTGTTTTGCCGTCAACTCGTCCTTTCTCTTGCCAGTGGTTGTGCATTTCTCATGGGTTTCTCTCTTTTGCTGTCATACGGTTTTCTCCTTGTCGTGTCATTCGTTTCTCTCCTGGTGGTTGTATGTCTCTCATGGTTTTCTCTCTCACCGTTCCAGATCTGGTCTAGTCTCACCCATTCTAGCTCTGATCTGGTCTCACCTGTTCCAGATCTGCTGTCTTCTCTTCCAGGTGGTCTCACGGTTTCCTTCAATCGTCCACTCTTCTTTGGCCGTTCACTTCTTTGCCGTCCAGCCGTTCACTCTTCTTTAGTCGTCTCTCTTTCTAGTGGTATATCTTTTGTCCTACCATCCAACCCCCCTTCAATCGTCTCTTCTTTTCTCTATTTTTGCCAACCGTTCTATTGTCTTCTTCATCCACCCGATTGTATATGTTCCATGTAGGGTTTGCCGTGTGGTTTTACTTTCTTGCCCCTCCATGTAGCTTTAAATTACTCTCTTGCCCCTCCATGTGGCTTTACTTTCTTGCCCCTCCATGTGGCTTCAAATTACTTGCACACTTAAATCTAATTGACAACAATTACAACCCATACAAGGCTGTGGGAACAACAATCCCCCCCTTTGTAATTATTGGCAACACGCATAACAAAAAAAACCCATTGTGCAACAATTACAACTTGCGCTAAATATGCACTCCCCCTTTCTTAACAGCTCCCCCTGCACTGTTGCTTCTCTCCCCCTTTGCCAAACAATTACAAAAAAAATTCGCAAAGTAGAGATGGAGGATTCTCCTGAACTTCAAGCTTGAGGAGGCATTTGCACAGAGAGACTCATTTTATGCTTTTCAAACAATTCTGTGGACAGAGTTTTAGTTAGAATATCTAAAATTTGATCTTTAATGCCAACATACTCCAACTGAATTATACCCTATTCCACTTGATCTTTGATGAAGTGATACCGGATGTCACAGTTTTCTCTCTTTTGCAGTCATACGGTTTTCTCCTTGTCGTGTCGTCCGTTTCTCTCCCGGTGGTTGTATGTCTCTCATGGTTTTCTCTCTCACCGTTCTAGATCTGGTCTAGTCTCACCCATTCCAGCTCTGATCTGGTCTCACCTGTTCCAGATCTGCTGTCTTCTCTTCCAGGTGGTCTCACGGTTTCCTTCAATCGTCCACTCTTCTTTGGCCGTTCACTTCTTTGCCGTCCAGCCGTTCACTCTTCTTTAGTCGTCTCTCTTTCTAGTGGTATATCTTTCGTCCTACCATCCAACCCCCCTTCAATCGTCTCTTCTTTTCTCTATTTTTGCCAACCGTTCTATTGTCTTCTTCATCCACCCGATTGTATATGTTCCATGTAGGGTTTGCCGTGTGGTTTTACTTTCTTGCCCCTCTATGTAGCTTTAAATTACTCTCTTGCCCCTCCATGTGGCTTTACTTTC
>CM038607.1:5798775-5820836 GCA_021533255.1 Ceriops tagal
ATGTAGCTTTAAATTACTCTCTTGCCCCTCCATGTGGCTTTACTTTCTTGCCCCTCCATGTGACTTCAAATTACTTGCACACTTAAATCTAATTGACAACAATTACAACCCATACAAGGCTGTGGGAACAACAATCCCCCCCTTTGTAATTATTGGCAACACGCATAACAATAAAAACCCATTGTGCAACAATTACAACTTGCGCTAAATATGCACTCCCCCTTTCTTAACAGCTCCCCCTGCACTGTTGCTTCTCTCCCCCTTTGCCAACCAATTACAAAAAAAATTCGCAAAGTAGAGATGGAGGATTCTCCTGAACTTCAAGCTTGAGGAGGCATTTGCACAAACAGACTCATTTTGTGCTTTTCAAACAACTCTGTGGACAGAGGTTTAGTTAGAATATCTGAAACTTGATCTTTAGTGCCAACATACTCCAACTGAATTATACCCTATTCCACTTGATCTTTGATGAAGTGATACCGGATGTCAATATGCTTGCTCCTGGAATGTTGAATCAGATTCTTGCTAAGATCAATAGCACTTTGATTATCACAAAGTACACTCACTAGTAACTTCACTTCAACACCTAAGTCTGCCAATTGTCTTTACATCCATATCACCTGAGTACATGCTGCACAAGCAACCATATACTCAACCTCAGTTGTGCTCAAAGCAACACTGTTTTGCTTTCTACTTAACCATGCGACACACTTTGAACCCAAGTAGAAGTTGCAGCTGCTGGTTGATTTTCTGTCATCTATACTTCCTGCTCAGTCTGCATCAATGTATGCTCGTAGTTTTATAGAATCCATGGCAGGATACCACAAACCCATTTCCAGTGTCGCTTTGAGGTATCTTTGGATTCTTTTCACCGTTAACACATAAGATTCCTTAGGATCTGGTTGGAATTTGTTGGCAATGCACACAGCTTGCATAAAATTAGACCTTGATGCTGTAAGGTACAGAAGGCTCCCTATCATCTTCCTGTATTCTGTAGGGCTTGTACTCCTTCCCTCCTGATCTTTTGTTAACTTACAGCTCACTGTCATAGGGGTACTGACAAGTCTGCTATCCTCTATGCCAAACTTTTTCAGCATCTCTTTGGCATATTTCGTCTGAGAAATAAAAATACCTTCTTCACACTGTTTTATCTGTAATCCAAGAAAGTAATTCATTTCTCCAATCAATGACATCTCAAATTCCTCACTTATCTTCTATGCAAAATCTTGGCATAGCTCAGAGTGATCCCTTCCAAAGATGATGTCATCTACATATACTATGGTTATCAGTTGGCCTTTCTCTGAGTTAAACACATATAGGTTATTATCAACTGTTCCTCTTCTGAAGTTCAACCTTCTCAAGTACGCATCTAGCCTGCTGTACCATGCTCTTGGGGCTTGTTTAAGGCCATACAAGGCTTTCTTCAGCTTGCACACGTGTGTCTCATCCTTACCAATTTGTACTCCATTAGGTTGTTCAATATACACTTTTTCTTTCCGGAGCTCATCTGATGATTCTTCATCTTCCTCCTCATCAGCTTCTTTTATATGACTCATATAACTCTTGAATGAGCCTCTCTTCTTCTTCTGTGGGTTGGCAGTCTTCTTGCAAACTTCTTTGATTTGAATGATGGTCTTTTCCATTTTGAATTCAACTCATCATCACCATCCTCATCTTCATCATCAAGTTTCACTTTGCACTGAGAAGCAAAGTGTCCAGTCTGCCCACAATGATAACATCTCAAGGACAACTGTCCTTTTCCCTTCTTAGACCCCTTTTTGAACTTCCTTGTAAAGTATGCCAACACTTTACCTTCACTTTCTTCCTCATCATCATCATCATCCTCACTGGATGATTCTTCCTTTTCTTTTATCTTCAAGTGTTTCATAGCTTTGAAAGCTGCCTCCTTTGATACCTTTGACGTTGAGGAGCTCTCAGTTGACTTTATTCTCATCTCATATGCAATGAGATTGCACTGGAGATCATGCAGAGACATAGAATTGAGATCTCTACTCTCCTATATGGCTGCCACCTTTGAGGCAAACCTCTCGAGTAGAATTCTTAGAATTTTCTTCGCAATAGATGAGTCCTTCTTGTTCTTCCCATGACTTCTAAGATCGTTTACAACATCAATAACCCTGGTGAAGAACTCTTAGACTTTCCCATTTTTCTGCATTCTAAGAAATTCATATCTCTTTGAAAACTTAAAGCTTGGCCTCCTTCATTCTGTCATCACCTTTATAGACTTTTTGCAATCTGTCCCATATCTCCTTAGCAGATTTATAGTCCATAACTTTAGCATACTCAATATCTGTCAATGCTAAAATGATGACGTTTGAGGCCTTCCCATTTATCTCAAACTGCCTTAATTCCTCTGGGGTTGGATCTTTACCTTCTTTTGGAGCCACAAAACCCTCTTGTACAGATTTCACCACATTTGTGCCCATGGTTGCAAATACCACCTGCATTCTCGCTCTCCATAAATGGTAGTTGGTTCCGTTGAAGATTGGAACCTTCTTGTTGTAAGTAGTGCTGGTGCTGGTACCGGTGTCCATTTCTCAATATGCTGAACAGGTTAAAACTTCTGGAGCTCTTCAAACTAGTACACCAAGCTATTAAGTTTCAAACTGGTGAACCTGTGCTCTAATACCAATTGAAGTTTCTGACTTCACCCTAGGATCTACTAGTCTGTGATACTGAGAGGGGGGGTGAATCAGTATCACACCCCTTAAAAACACACTGATAACTTAAGTCAAAGTATTTTACTTCTTTAATACTTTGGCTCTCGTCAATACACAGGTATATGAACAACTTCAACCTCTTCTTAAAAGCGAACTCTTTCTCAAATTCGACTAAGGTAGATCTATTGTTACCTACTAATCACAATAGTCCCCAAAGTCACCTTTCAGACACCTTGCCTACTAGACAGATTGGATGTTCTTGATTAAGTCTTCTTTAGGTTATGGGTTCGATGATACTTTAGCTACGTTTACAACTCAATTCAAAACATAGAATGTAAATTCAAAGTAAGGACATAAGAGATTTATGTGGTTCCGTTAATGTGATGTACGTCCACGGTGGTAGGGACTCTTCCTTTACTGAGACAATCCACTATACTTGAGAATACCAGTGTGGTACTCCCGATGTTCACAATGTAGTTACAATGGATGTCTTCATCCTCTATTCCTTTCACTATTGCAAATACAAAGCAAGTACAATACGAAGAGTGTCATTTACTGTGTCTACCCTTTTTCTAACTTGTCTTGCCTCTGTTGAATTGAATAGGCTGCTTCACTGCTGCGTAGAAGTCCACCACAACACTCTCTAACCTTTCTTGAAGAAATCTGGAAATTTGTTGAGTTCTTTCCAATGCTTCACCGAATTCCTTCTCTAGGTTGTTTCACACAATTCCTGCTTTCACCGTCTCACGGCTTCACCCGTCTCCTAATCTCACGGCCTGCCTCACGTTTCTGGTTTGGCGTTTCACATCTCACGCATGTCTCTGGTTTGCCTGCTTTGCTGGTCTCATGCCTCACACACGTTTTTGGTCTCATGCCGACACACATTCTGGTCTCATGTCGTTGCACGTTCTGGTCTCACGCCGACCAGCAAGATCTCTCTCACCGTCCAGCCGGATCTCTCTCACAGTCCAGCCGGATTTCCTCTGTTTTGCCATCCACCCTGTTTTTCCGTCCACTCTGTTTTGCCATCGATTCGTCCTTTCTCTTGTCGGTGGTTATGCGTTTCTCACGGGTTTCTCTCTCTTTCCATCACACGATTTTTTCCTTACCGTGTCGTCCATTTCTCTCCCGGTGGTTGTATGTCTCTCACAGTTTTCTCTCTCATCGTCCCAGATCTGGTCTGGTCTCACCCGTTCCAGCTCCGATCTGTTCTCACCCATTCCAACGTCAATCTGGTTTCACCCGTTCCAAATCTGTTGTCTTCTCTTCCAGGTGGTCTCACGGTTTCCTTCAGCCGTCCACCTCTTTGTCGTCCAGCCATTCACCTTTTTGCCGTCCAACCGTTCACTCTTCTTTGGTCATCTCTCTTTCCGGTGGTATATCTTTCGTCCTACCGTCCAACCCCCCTTTGGTCGTCTCTTCTTTTCTCTATTTTTGTCGACCGTTCTATTCTCTTCTTCATCCACCCGATTGTATATGTTCTGTGTAAGGTTTGTCGTGTGGTTTTACTTCCTTGCCCCTCCATGTAGTTTCAAATTACTCTCTTGCCATGTAGTTTCAAATTACTTTATTGCCCCTCCATGTGGCTTTACTTTCTTGCCCTTCCATGTGACTTCAAATTACTTGCACACTTAAATCTAGTTGACAACAATTACAACCCATACAAGACTGTGGGAACAACAATACTAAACTTCAAATAGTTAAGCAATTTATGTACAACCTAACACTTGTTGGACTTCTCATACTCTCAAATATTAATGGTGCAAATTATCAAAGATTGAGAAGAAACTTTACCTTTTTTGTTGACTAAAAGCCTTCAATAATCCCCTACCTTCTTTTCCATAAGTGACAATCTCTCCTTAAATGTCTTAGAGGATTTGGTAGGCAAAACATGAACCCTCGACCTTCCTTATAGTCATCTCAGTATTGATTTTGATGGGTTCCTTAATTTTGTCTCTTTAATAAACAAAATACTAGACTTCAAATAGTTGAGCAATTTATGTACAACCTAACACTTCTTAGATTTCTCATACTCTAAAATATTAATGGTGCAAATTATCATAAATTGAGAAGAAACCTTACCTCTTTTGTTGACTAAAATCCTCCAATAATCCCCTACCTTTTTTTCTTATAAGTGACAATTTCTATATGACCTTATCATTCTTTTTAAACACTTTAAGTCCTATGAGTTTGCCTACTTTAAGTATTTGGTGGGGTTCCTTATAGATTATCTCATTATAGAAGCATATAGGTTGTCTAAAAGCTGCATCTCTTTTAAATGGATTTCTTAAACTAGTGACATTGTCCTTTATGTTGCTCTACTAGGACATCTTCAAGTCACTCCTGTCACTTTCCCTTTACCCCCCTTACCCTTTAACTCTCATAGCTTCCTTTTTAGTTTTGCAAGAGTGACAGGCATAAGGCTTGCTGCTGTCATCAACCCATTTATGAGGTATGGTTGCTTTGTCATGACCTCTAATAATTTATTCACACCTCCCCTAAACACCCTAATGGACTAATTTAGCCCTATTAGAAATTGTCTCTTCTTAGCAATTCATAAGACCCAAACATCTAGTCTCATTTGTTGTTATTGGGTCTAATTTGTTATCTATGGTTTGCTCTATAATGTTATAATTTTTAGGATTCTTATGGTAGTCCATCAACTCCTCTATATTGGGCTTATAATATTCAAGTCACCTATTCATATCCCTTTCACTCAAGCCTTATTCCCTTTTTAGGCCCAAATCCTTCTCCTAACTAACTTTATTAGTGTTTAGGCTTTTAATAGGCCTAACATCATTATTCTCAAAGATCATTACCCTTCCTAAGTATGTGGAATGTTTACCGACTGCCCAGGTGTTAAATACCATCCCCTTCCCTTGTCTCTCGGTGGAACAATTGCTTTACACACACTATAACCAAATTTCCATTGTTAGCCTTAGTTAGAATTACCCACTATTATGGTTACCTTTTGATGAGGACCTTTTTAGGTGTTATACTGAGAGAAGAGTGAATTAGTGTGAGATATGCACTTTTTACAAATCGATCCAGATTTAACCTTTATGACTTGTTAGACCGATAATCCAATTTTTTTTATCTTTCTCCTTTATGTGCGTGCGATCATATGAATATAAATCAATGCATAAGCACCCAAGCACACATGATAATTTTTACGTGGTTTACCCACAATGTGTGAACTACGTCCACAGTGTGATAGGATCATTCTTAAATCACACAATCCACTTTTATTATCAAGGGATACAACAATGTTATGAAAGGAACACTCTTTAACCCCTTGTAGAAGGACTACTCCTTAACCACTTACAACGATCTCCCAATCAAGGAGTTGATCTCCTGATCACTCTAAGGGTATCTCACCCTTATTCAGCAAGTCTATCAAGAGTTTATAGTAAAAACTTTCTTGGAGAACGATTACTCAATGTGTATAGACTGCTAGTGTAGAATATGAATCTTCTACTTCCTTTGCTGTCGGTGTTGTCTCACCCGCTGCTAGTGTTGCGTGCACGTGCTGCTATTGTTGTCCACACGCATTGCTGCTACTATCCATTCCGCTCGCGCTATTGTTGCTCTCCGCACGTGCTACTGTAGTTCATGCACACTGCAACTGCTGTCTGCGTGCATTGCTGCTATTTGCTCACGCTGCTATTGTTATCTGTGTGCACTGCTATTGTCCATTTGCACTGCGACTACTATTCGCTCATTCTGCGGCTGTTGTCTGCATGCACTATTGCTCTTGTCCACACTCACTGCTATTGTTGTCCACACACACTGCTGCTGTTGTCTACACACGCTACTACTGTCCACGAGCACTACTGCTATTGAATTGGTTGTTAGATGCACTGTACTTGCTAGTATTGTCTCCTGAACGTGCTGCTGATGTTGGTAGTCCCTCCTAGATGTGCTGCCACTATTGCAAAGCCTCCTGGACGTGCTACCATTGCTCGGAAGCCTCCTGGGGTGCTGCTGGTGCTAGTGTAGCCTCCTGAGCTGCTGCTAGTTTGTTGGAAGGCCTTTTGGTTTGCTGGTTGCTTCCTGAACCTGCTGCTGCACAACCTACAGGTGGTTGCTGATTCTTGAATGATGCTGCTGCAGCTGGTGGTTTACTGCTTGATGCCTGGACCTACTACTGCAATTTGCAAGTGGCTGCTTCATTCCTGGACTTGCTGTTGCAATCTATAGGTGTTTACTTCGTTCCTAGACCTGCTGCTACAATCTGTAGGAGGCTGCTTCATTGTTTGCTGGTGTAGGACACCTCCTGTTACTGCTGCCTCTTTGTTTGCTAGTGCAAGGACCATTGACTGTTACTGCCTCCTTGTTTACTGGTGCAGAACATCTCCTGCTACTGCACCACCTTCTGTCGGACCTGCTGCCTCCTTATTTGCTAATGCAGGCACCTCCTAGTTTTGCTACTATAGGCTGCTGCCTCCTAGTTTGTCTTCCCTTGATGCTGGATTCACAGGTTGCTGCATTACCTTCTGGTTTGTCTCTCTTGGCTGCTGAATTCATAAGTTGCTGCACCACTTTCTGGTTTGTCTTCCTTGGCTGCCGGATTATTGGTTCAAGGTTGCTGGTTTCCTGGTTTGCTAGTGCAAGCTGCTGGTTTGTTGGTTCAAGGTTGGCTGCTGCAAGGTTTGGTGAGGGTTGGCTGTTACAGGTGCTAATGAGGGTTGGCTGCTACAACTTGGTGAGGGCTGGCTACTGCAGGTGATGGTGAGGGTGGCTGGCCGGTTGCCCTGCTACCTCTCTCTCCCTTTTGGCCAGCTACTGCAATTAGGTTTTGTTCTCTCAAAAAATTCTGTAGCACTCACACCACCTTGCAAAATGCATAGGGGTATTTATAGAGCCTTGAAATTAAGGTTACACGATCATTAACAGTTATCGTTGATTCCCATAGGTTGCCTTACAATCAATGGTCAAATTTGAGTTTTAAAATTTAGTGTTAATGGTCAACATTGACTTCCTAAAATTTAGGGTCAACGGTCAACAGTTAATCTTGACCCATAAAATTTAAGGTCACGATCAACATTAACTCCTCAATATTAGGGTTGACCTGTCATCATTGGTTTTTCCTAATGACCTCTCTGCATCTTAACGACATTTATAATCTTAAATCAACACATACAACTATGTGAGATGGTGTTAACAACAAATCTAATATTAGCTATCAAAGATGGGCTTAACAATCTCCCCCTTTGGATTTGTTGGCAACACATTAAATCCAACAATGCACATATCATTTACAACTCCCCCTGTATTTTGTCATACATAGCTCCCCATGAAACATGTATCTCCCTTAATTGGGAACAATCTTTAACTCCCCCTTTCTGCTTCTCCCCTTTGACAAATTCTCCCCTTTTATTTATTAACCTACTCCCTTTTTTAATCAATATATACTCTATTTGGATTTATGCAAAATATCTCTTCCTTTAACAACAAATCCAAAGAACAGTAAAAGAGAGAAGGGGAGAGGGGTTGGAGGCATACCTTAGCCTCTAGGGGATGGATGAATACTTAAGTTCAGCCTTTTTTATCCAAGATGTCCCAATTTCCTATGCCACAACAAATTCTCATTTTTGGTGCTCATGTAGCATATGTTCTTGCTTCTGGAAACTTAGTATAAGTTTCCATTTGTTTTTTCTCCTTTAGTAAGCACGATACCATCTTTGCCAAATTTGACTGATTTTCCATCATATTTTACTACTTCCTTGAAAATATTGGAGTCTCCTATCATATATGAAAAGCAAACACTATTTAGGATCCATGGCTTTTCTTTCTTAGAAGCTTTTAAGGCTACTTCGACAACCATAGACCTTTCTCCTCCTTTCTTCTTTGGCCAAATGTGGGAGCATGTGTAAGTATTTTTCTTTGCACTCCTTGACCAGGTAACAATGGTTGGCATGTTCTCCTTTGTATTCTTTGACCAGGTAGTAATGTTAAGCAATCCTCAGTAGTGTGTTTAACCCTTTTACATTTTCCATAGATCTCTCTCAGCAAATCAAAACTGTTTCTCAATGAAATATGACTTCTTTCCACCTGAGACTATCTCCTTTCTTGATAGAGTCTCCCCTTAGACACTTGCCTCACACTCCTCTTCATTATAGGCCAAGTATTCCAATAAGCATTAGCCTTGTGCCCATACTTACCACAGCTTAAGCAAAATCCTTCAAACTTAGATTTACTTATTTTACCAAGTTCATGTCTACTTTCTTTAGCAACTGGTATGACAACCTTCTCTCCATCTTTGACAGCCTGTCTCCTTTGAATAGGAGTCTCCACCACATCTTTCCTAACCCATTTTAACTTGAGTTAGTCTCTATTCTCTATCACGTCATTGTGTTTGCTTTTGGGCATAAACATAATTTTCTTCTTTTCTTTTACCTTCTCACTTAGCTTTTCAATGTAGCCAAGTCCTTTCTTCCCTATAGAATGAGGTCTTTGATTGCTTAGACACTCATTCAACTTTCTAGTAGCATCCTCCTTGATGACATTTGCTGATAATGACTCTCCTTTCACTTCCATGGCCTACATAAAGGTTTTTTCATGTTTCTTTGGCTTAGACTTGGCCTTGTAGGGCTTGGCTTGCAAAATCAGCACCTCTTGCTCTTCTGAAATCACCTTATTGCCAAGATCTTCGTGTATCTTGCTTTGTTTGTCTCAAGTACAATCAGCTCCTCAATCCTCTTTAAGTACTCCTCCTCTTTTGTTTCAAACTCCTTTTCTTTCACCTGGAGATTAGATTCATTAATAGTAGAATTTTCAGATAGGTTCTTGAGATGTTTTACCTTTTTTTCCAACTTGTTGTTTTTGTGCAAACAAGCTCTCAATTCATTCTCAAGTTGCTACACCAACTCATCCTCATCCTCTTCTATTGATTCCTCATCACTTTAAGAGTCTTAATCATCATTTGCTTGAGTGACCAGTATATCCTTTGCAACCTCATCATCGAAATCATCATCAACTTCTTCTTCAGAATCCTCTTTATCTAGCTTGCTCAGAAAATTCCTTCTTTTGGCTCTGAAGAGTTTCTTTTTTCCTTTAGCACCTGAATTTCTAGCTTTAAAGTAGCTAAATTGCTTTGTTCTCCTTCTTGGGACCAAGTCATCATCATCCTCACTGTTTGCTTCTTTTCTCTTTAGGTAGTCCACAACAAATTATCCAATTGCTCCACAGCTAAAACACTTTAAGGATAGTTTTCCCTTGTACTTCCCTTTTCCTTTCCTCATATTGTTGGTGATGTATATCATAACCTCATCCAGTTCAGTATCATCATCTTTTTCTTTAGAGCTACTGCCTCCTTGTTTGCTAGTGCAGGACACCTCCTGCTACTGTTGCCTTTTTGTTTGCTGGTGCAAAACACCTCTTGCTATTGCACCACCTCTTACCAAACCTGCTGCCTCCTTGTTTGCTGGTACAGGCACCTCTTGGTTTTACTGGTGTATGTTACTACCTCCTGGTTTGTCTTCCCTTGATACTAGATTCACAGGTTGCCAAACCACCTTCTGGTTTGTCTCCTTTGGCTGTTGGATTCATAGGTTGCTGCACCACCTTCTGGTTTGTCTTCCTTGGCTACCGGATTGTTGGTTCAAGGCTGTTGGTTTCCTAGTTTGCTAGTAGAGACTGCTGGTTTGTTGGTTCAAGGCTGGCTGCTGTAAGTTTTGGTAAGGGCTAGCTACTGTAGGTGTTGATGAGGGTCAACTACTGTAGGTGCTAGTGAGGGTGGCTAGCTGCTTCAAGTTTACTGGTGTGGTGGCCGGCTTGCTGCCTCTCTCTCCCTCTTGGTTGGCTGCTACAATTAGGTTTTATTCTCTCAAAAAATTCTACAGCACTCACACCATCTTGCAAAACACATAGGGGTATTTATAGAGCTTTGAAATTAGGGTTACACGATTATCAACTGTCATCGTTGATTCCTATAGGTTGCCTTACAATAAACGACCAGATTTGAGTTCTAAAATGTAGGGTTAATGATTAACATTGACTTCCTAAAATTTAGGGTCAATGGTTAACAATAAATAGTTAATCTTGACCCCTAAAATTTAGGATCGTGGTCAACATTGACTCCTCAACATCAAGGTTGACCTGTCATCACCGGTTTTTCCCAATGACCTCTCTGCATTTCAATGGCATTTATAATCTCAAATTAACACATATAACCATATGAGATAGTGTTAATAACAAATCCAACATTAGCTATAAAAAATGGGCTTAACACCTTTTTTTGTTGATTCACTCTCTAATTTGTAGGTGTTGTTCTTGGATGAATACATGGAAATACTTGGCTTCACCCATTGCTTTGGGACCTAATTAGCTATTGCCAGTTCTTGTCGAATCCTCTAAAAAAAAAAGGAAAAGAAAAACCAGCCATTAATGTCCATAACAATGATAGACGAAAGGATTGAATCAAATTTCAAAAGCAACATGAATCGACAAACATTGAGCCTTTACTTGCAATTTGATTTTACATCCATACCTTGGTAGATCCCCACCAATTTCCTAATTTGGAAAAGAAATCATTGCTAAATGCTTGTAGTGGAAACCCTTAACACAGATTTATACATGATAATTGATTCCTCCCTATCTATAAACCTTAAAACTAAACTCTAAAAAATTCCCCTATATCCACTTATCCCTACCATCCAGCTCTTTCATCATATCCTCCTTTGAGTCAAAGGTAAGAAAGACCTTTGATTTGCCCATAATTGTGAACCTAAAGGGATGATGACCCTCATTTGTAATTGATCAATTAGACCCTCGACTAATTTGAGGTTTCAAACGACCCCCATAACATTTCGGTGAAACCACTTAGTATCAGTTTCCTTATTGCTATAAAAAATATAATTAGTGTTGGTTTTGCAAAGGAAGTCAATCTATTGCCCTTACTGGCTAATGGAGGACTTCTTTTTTCTAACCCTCCCTCATTTACTTAAATGTGCTATTTGAAAATTTCCTTCCATTTGCTCTCTGTATGACTATTTAGGATTTGTGTTGCCTCAAGATCTACCAATTACCCAACTCAACCTTGATTTAAGGTTCAAGATAGCTCATAATTTGATCTTAAGGACTCCCTATTTAACCAATGAGTGGCAACGAAAGTGTCATATTGATTCCCAAATTTGACAAAATCAAAATGCCTTCAGATCTTGTTGATCTTGTTTGGAATGGCAACATCCACTACCTAACCCTAACACTAAAAGATCTTCCACAAAACCTTGGGGTCAATCTTACCAATAGGTTGTTGATGAACAATGGGGTCATTGATATCATTGAACTTACCAGAAGGTTGCTTGCTTCTTATTTTTTTAGCTCTAAATACCAAAACTAAACCCATTTTTTTCTTTTATGATCCCATATTCCAATGTTCTAGCTTTTGTGTGGCTTTTAGAGGTGTGTTGTATGTTATGTCAAACTTGTGAATTCTGCAAAAAGATTAAGTATCAATTTGTAAACTTTTTGTATAACATTATAATGCTTATGAGAAATCAGTGTCAAATCAAATACATTGAACTTTTGGGTGCAAAACATTGTAATACCTCTTAGTATTTTGGTATTAATACTCTTAGGTCATCTTTGCCTTTGCCTGTGAATATAGATTAAATGTCAAATGACATAAATTTGTGTCTTAATTTGTTATCTCAATTTGTTATTTTCATTGTGGTGTTCTCTATTTTTTTGATTTTGCATTTTTACTTTTGGATTGCATTTATCATTGCAAAAGATTTGTTGTTTGGTTGATTCATCCATGTGATGGTAAATTGGGTTAAGATCAATAAAAATAGAACTAGTAGTTGTGGAAAATTTGTTTCCTCTATATGTTAGAAACAGAACAACATGTTACTCTATGAATGTGGAAAATTTTACTTATGGTCTAAATAATTTAAACCTTCATATTCATAAATTCTAGCATATGAAGTACAATCAAGTTGTATTGCACAATAATTTTTTTGTTACACGGTTCATTTTGATAAGCTGATAGCTAATAATTAACAATTAGTGATTAACAGCTTATATGTTATGACTGAGTGACAGTGAATAAGGTCAGATGCACATTTATTTTGTCAACTGTGTTAACTCTCAGATCAAATGGACTATCTACATATCTTAGACCAAAATATAATTAAACAAAATTAACTTATATAGATATCATGTGGATAGTAATATTGCATGCAATAACATACAACTAAAAAGTAATTTTGAGTTAACGAAAAGTTAAAGAGAATTAAAAAAATAGAGAGAGAGAGGAATAAAAATCAAAGTTGTTTGATGACTAAATGGATGCTACATCAAAAGAGAATAATGTTTAAATAAGTTACTTATTTGATGAAATTTGGTAAAAAGTAATTTGCTACAACTAGAAAGTTCCTAATGTGTTGGAAAATTTTGCCGCTTGTTAGTTTGTGTGATAAAGGTTATATGTGACAAGGCAATAATGCAGCAAAAACCTGGGAAAATCAACTCCATTATTGATGAAGAGAGATACCAATTTCTATGACAAAGGCTTTATCCATTTATTAATCAACTCCATTACCCTCAACCACAATATGTGAGAAAATGACCAATATATATGGAGACTATAAGCTAATGGAATTTGGGAATTGTCACTACTTAAAGTGGCATCTCCAAGGTTAGGCATATTTCAACATATTAGATACCATTCTAGCCTTCCAAGTTTCATTTCTTGCAAATTTGAGCCTTTTTTTTTTTTGTTACTCATCTGATTACATATGGACTAAGGTCATTCCACATTTACCAAAAAGAAAATGTAGAATTCACTTTTCTATTTTGTTTTCAACTACCATATACACATTGGTATAACCTTGTGCAAACATGCATGAAGGCTGAGATGTTCATAGGCTGCAAAGAAGCGGAGTTAAGGTTTGCTGTGTTCAAACTTAGTTTGTTTAATAAATAAGTTTAAAAATAAAGCTTGGTATAAGTGTTGTTTAGTGATGAGCCAATCTTAGATAAAGTATGCTATTATCAAGCTGAGATTTCAAATCTTTAATGAAAAACTTGATCAATTTCATAATATTAATAAATTGATTAAAAATACAAAAAAATTATTATTATAAATAGATTAAAATGAACAAATGTATAATTTAATAAAATTATCAATTAAAAATAAATATTTAATTCTAATAGATAAATGTAAATATATATAATATATAGTTTTGAAAATAAATTTAACAAAAATTACTTTTAAGATACAAATAAATACGTTTTTTAATAACTATAAAAATAAAATTTTAAATTAGTTGTTTATAAGATTAATAAGTCAAATCTATTCTTATTCAAGCTTAATTTGTTTATTAAATAAACCTTAAAATTAGGTTAGGCTATCACTTATTTAAGTAAATGAACAAGTTTGAGTGAATTTTTATTGAGTGAACTACTAAATTTTTAATGAATATATCAACTCATTTGTAGTACCAGTTGCCCTCAATGTGTACATTGTAGGTGAAGTCAATATTTGTAATATGTGCATAGAGCACCCAAAATTGAAATTTTTATTCATTTCTTGTTCTTCCACTATCAAGTTAAGAAGTATCACGGGGTAACTTTGTATAGTGTATGATATCTAACTAATCTGTTAGTCAAATAGGTTATCCATATTTAGATCAAAGGATTTATAAGTGATTAAGTCCTATTTTGTTACTTAAGTTCAAAGTGTTCTTTAAAAAATATTCACTTTTGCTAACTAAATACATTAAAGCTAATGCTTTTTTTTTTTTACATCAAGAACTAATGTTATTAAAAATGGCCATGAAACTAAAAACTAATGCATCTAAGAATTTTTGTACAAATCTGTGTGTACACTTTGTACAAAAAGTTGATAGTTATTTGCATGCCAGCTAACATAGAGTTTACCTCTAAACCATTATAAGGCTTTAGACAAAAACGAAGGCTACTAGCACAAAGGAAAAAAAAGAACATATCAAGGATTAAATGCTCTCAAAACTACACTATAAAATCAATACATTAAACCATCCCTTACTTTGCCATAGCATCAATGAAGAAATTACACTTGCAAAGCTGAAAAACAAATAAAGCTTAATCCTTGATTCTATTACTAATGTTGTGGAACAATGACATAAAATTCTAAGGTTTTCCATATTAACTATGTTGAGCCCATATTTGATGGCTAATGTTGGATTTATTGTCAATAGCATCTCATACTTTTGTCCTTGTTAATTTAATGTTATGAGTACCTTTGAGATTTGTTTGCTACATTTACAAAGTGTTAACAGTTGATTCATGCAAGGGTTAAGGAAGATGGTATTGGTGGGAATGGCAGCGTGTTGCTTAAATAGACTAAGAGATGTAATCCTAGCAATGCTACCTTTGCAAACAACCTTAAGTCAAAATCAATGCTGACCATTGACCCTAAATTTAAGGAATCAATGCTAACCGTTAATTGTAGGGCAATCATAAACTCAAGGCTTATAAATACCCATACAGCTGCCAAAAGAAAGCTTAGGCACAGTAGAGAGAGACAAAAAAAAGTGCAAAGAATGTGAGAGGTAGAGAGAATAGCAGCTGGAGAAAAATGGCCAAAAGAGAGCAGTTGAGGAAAAAACGGCCAAAAGAGCTATGCCAAAAAAAAAAATGAGAATCTAGTGGAAAGAACCTACAAAAGAGAGCACTTGCAGAGTAGAGAACCTACAGAAAAGAAAACCCGTAGAGTTAAGAACCTATAGAGGAGAGAAACCTAACAAAGGTAGGAAAGAAAACTGGCAGTTAAAAAGGAGAGACCGGCAAAACTTGAACAGAGACCAGTAGAGCTTGAGCAAAGATTGGCAATAAGGAAAAAAGGAACTACAAAAGGCATAACAAATAGAGAGCATAATCAGTAGAAAGAGAGCAAAGAACGACAGAGAGCATACAATGGTAGAAGCAAAATGATTGCAGCGACAAAAGTAGAAAAAAATTATAGCAGCAAAAATAAAAAGATTGCAGCGGTAAGTTAGAGAGAAAAAGAGTTGTGAATGGTAGAGTGCAGAGAACAGCAAGAGAGCTGTGAAACATGGCAGAGAGAGAGTTGTGAAGCACGATAGTGAGAGAATTGTGAGAACAGCAAAGAGAAGAGCAAAGCACAGCAGAGAGAAAAGGAGCGAAGATCAATTTTCTACTATAGCAACCTATGCACATGAAGAGATCTTTCCCAGGGAAGTTTTTGTTATAACTTTTTTATGTACTTCTTGAAAAAGGGTGGGAAACCCTTAGAGTGATTGGGAGATCATTGTAAGTGGTTAAAGAGTGATCATTCCATAATGGTTAAGGAGAGATCCTTCCACAACATCAGTTGTATCCCTTGATAATAAGAGTGGATCGTGTGATCTAGGAGTGATCTTATCACATCGTGGATGTAACTCACATATTGTGGGTAAACCACGTAAAAATTCTGTGTTCTTAGGTGTTTGTGCTTGCTTGATATCTATACGACCATTCTTACATAAAGAAGTAAGATAAAATTAGATCATAAACTTTAACAGGTCACAGAGGTTTAATCTGGACAAATTTATAAAAAGTAAGTATCTCACATTGATTCACCCCCTTCCCCTCTCAGTGTGAGATCCAAGAAGGTCCTTCTCAAACTATTTATGCTTGCTATCATTGTATGAAAATTACTTTTAAGGATTAAAGGTATTTGTTCAAACTCTATATAATGACCTCATAACACAATTGCCTCCTTAATCAAAAGTAATTCCATTTCATTAATACTTGATACCCTAATTGCCTTAGAAAAAAGACATACAACTTTCTTTTTGTCAACCCACAAGACTCCTCCTATTTATGTGACCCCTAATATGTTGATCATAGTGACATTTGTGTTGAATTTAAAAGTATCTCTTGGTAATGCCAACCACTTGTGATCCTTGAGATGTTCAAAAACCTTCCTTGTTGAAGGGATATCACTAAGATTTACTATAAAATTATTTATCAAAAAAATTACATTAAGGCCACTTCACTTTTGACTACCGCCACATCCTAATAGAAACCAAGTTACAAATTTTGCTAAACAAGAATAGTTTGCTAACCAATATGTAATCACTCTTTTCTAGTCATATAGTCCCAATAATTGCATATAAACCCATTAGGCACATCTCCTTCAATTTATAACCTTGACTTAACTTAAGCCATGACTCTTAAACCTATTTTATCAAGTTTGGAACCATCCATGATATGCCCTCTCACCTTAAACACTTGTACCATATAGCCCATACCAAATTGTAATAAAGGAACAAATAAGATACCAATTCTTGCCCTATAGAACAATTGGAATAATTAATATCATTATTGGATTCATTATTGATCAATCTCAACCACCTTTTAATTGGTAGCCAAACCTTTAATAATTGTTACCCAAATACCTCCACTTTTTAAAGGAGTTAATTGCTATTAAATATGTGGAAGCACTTCTTCTTTGCCATTTGAAGGCTATGTTGTAAATAAGAAAATGATCTCATGGTAAAAACACCATCTCTCTTCGTCTACCAAATGAACTTATCATTCTCGTTTCTTGAGAAGTTGTAAGCCTTTAAAAAGTTCAAAAGCTCATTATGCAATTCTTTTTCCTAATAAAAAAGTCTTTGGTGCCATAAAAGTTTCCATTCTCACCTACCATTTATCCATTTCCCAAATCAATTAATTGAACCATTTTTAATTTTTAATAGAGTGAATAGTCTGGGAAACCTTTGATCTAATGTTTTATTTTTAATCTAAACCTAATGCTAATCCACTTTATTACCATCCCTTACCAAAAAATCAAAATTATATTTTATAGCTTCCATGTTTTTGTCCATCCTTTCCATATTGTTGACATATGCAAGTGTTTTTATGACCACTTTTAAGGCCATATACATTTCTCTTTATAGCTAGCATTAAGTACCTTAACTTAGTATGTACTATTGTCATTCTCCACTTACCATAACCATTTTATCAATAACTCCAAACCGTTATCTCTTAAATCATTGATAACCAATCCATATGTTTCTACTTTCTACACATTAAATCCTATCCTACTTGATATATTGGCCTTCAACCATCCTTCTCCTTTTAGAAAAAAGAGAATTTAATCTTTTCTAGACATTACTCCATAAATATTGGCATGTTAAATAAAAACATGAAATACACTGGAAGTGATATCAAATAGGACTTTAGGAGAACTAACTACTTGGCTTTAAATAGAAACCTTACTTTCCATTTTGCCAATTTGCTCTCCATTTTTTGGATGATTAAGTCCCATAAACGTCTTGCTTTTGGATTAATGTCCAGTAGAAGCCCAAGATATTTTGAGTGTAATGACCTAACTTTACATTTCCAAAAACAAGCCTAACTTTAAACCTTTGTTTCATATCCTCTAACCCTATACAAAATTATTTTGGCTAAGTTTATTTTCAACCCAACATAGGACTAAAAACAACAAAGGATCCTTTTGTATTTTTGACTAACTCATCATCAACTTCAATAAAGATAATAGTGTTATGAATGAACTACAAGTATGTCAATTTGATGTCTTTAGTAATAGAAACACCTTTTATGATTCCCAACTCCTAACCCTTTCTGAAGAGTGAATTTAAACCTTTGATAATTAGAATATACAATAAAGGGGATAAAAGGTCTCCTTGTTTTAATTCTTTTGTTATCTTGAATAATTATATTGGGTTACCATTAATCAAAATAGACAACTTAAGTGTGGATATGCACTCCCACATCCAACGTCTACATTAGTTCTTAAAACTCATATGTTTCATCACATTAACTAAAAAACTCAATTCAATTGAGTTATATGTCTTTTCAAAATTAATCTTGATCATAACCCCTCCTTTCTTGTGTCTCTTTATTTCCCTAATCATTTTATTTGCAAAAAGCATATTATCTAAAATATTGTGCCCCTTTAAAAATTCAAATTGGGACTCCCCTATGATATTTCCAATTATTAGTCTGAGCCTTTAAGATAATACCTTAGCAAGAATTTTGTAAATAGAAACCATCAGCAAAATTATGTGAAACTAATTGATCATCTCCACACTATTTACCTTCAGTAAAAGTACCAAAAAAGTAACAGTGAGATATCCATATAATCTACCATTTTCATAGAAATCATTAATGAAGTTCAAATTAAATCCATTTAGACTAGGCACGTTATTACCATTACAACCCTTGATGGTATCTCACACAGCAGAAGCTATAAATGAATGTTCTAAGATCATATTATTTGCCATGTCTAATTTATGAAAAAACCTTACATCCATCTCTAGACATGGCAATATAGAATTGCTTAATTGCTCCTTAAAATGATTATAGATGACTTCCCTAACCTTTATGGGTTTTAAGAAGGTGTTTACACCCACCATGATGTAGTCAATCATGTTTTTATGTCTCCTATTAGAATCTAAAGCATGGAAGAATTTTGAATTTCTATTCGCTTCCACCATTTAAAGTAACTGTGATTTTTGATACCATTCTTATTCCTCCTTTTTAAGGTTAGACCAATAATTTGCTTTAACCTGTAGTAATTTTGTTATCTTAACTTCAGATAGTAATTAAGTTTTATGCTTTAGAAACAATTGCCTTTAAACTCTTTTAATGCTCATTTCTTTCCTCCTTGTATGAAGAGCCTAGAAACATTTTTTATTGACCTTATCTAATAACTTAATAAGTGCCTTGGGTGATTAATGGCTACAGATTATGACTATATAGTTTTAATTTCCTTCTACAACCCCTTATACTCTATATAATAATTAAAGTATTAAAATGAAGTGAGACCCTAATCTCAACCCTTAACCTCTAGGCAAATCCTAAAATGGTCGGAAAAGAAGTTCTATACACAACTATTTTAAGCTTGACAACTCTTCCAACTATTCAAACATAGACAAAGTGTTAGATATCAATGAAATTTATATCATACACAAACTCATTAAAGTGTCGAATGACCTAATTATCATCAGTGACTCTTACTCTTTGATTGTTTGCCAAAATTATATTAAAGTTGCCTCTTATACACCACTAACCTTTAAATTTATTTTTTAAGCCCTTCAATTTTTCCCAAAACTCTTATTGTTCTGAATGTCTATTAGGTGCATAGATATTGACTAGTACAACAATTTTACCCAATGGAATGATTGTGCTTACCAACACTATAAATCAACATACTAGTAACTTATGCTATAGTTGAATGACAAAATCACTCCAAAACATTGCTAGTGCATCTGCTACCCTTAATGATTTAGCAGCTAACACATAAACTCTATGCCTATCCCACACCTATTTTAAAATTGACTCCATCGAATTAATTTTGTCTCTTGTACAAACAAAATATTAGGCTTTATAAGGTTAACCCATATATGTACAACTTTAAATTTGGTAGATCTTTGTAATCATTTAACATTAATTGTGCAAATTATCATAGAATGAACATATAATCCTTCCTTGCCTTATCAACTAACAAGCATCAATAATCCCTTACATCTCCTTCCATGGATAATAGCCTTTATGTCACCTTATCTTCCTCCGTGGCCACTATTAGTCCTATATCTTTACCAAATTCCAAAACCTTATGAGATTCCTTTTGAATAATTTTATTATGGAACTAAATACATTTGTTTATGAGTTGGGCTTCATTTAATAGTATCTCATTAACCAATGAATAAATGCCTTAAGGTGGTTTACAAGTCTTCTTCGATTCACTCCTACCACCTTTCCTTTGATCTCCTCACCTCACTCCCCACAACTCTATCCTTTTGCTTTTAAAGATAACTGTTATTGGATTTTCACATATCACTAACCTTTAATCATTTATAAAGGCTTTACCTTTGCCATCAACAATCATTATGCCCTTCATTGCTCTTACCAACTTGACTTACTTTGTTAGCCTTTGCTTCTTCCTTATAAATCTCCAAGCCCTCCTGTACATCTCCAAATGCATTCATTAGGCCCAATCCAATGTCCAAGCCTTGCTTTGTAGAAATAAAGATTTCTAAGCTCTTATGATAGTCCATTATCTCTTCCTCATTTGGACTCCAAAAGTTAGACCCAAAGGTTTTCTTCCTATGTTATAGGCCTTAATCCTTAACTAAGCCCTCTTTTATTTCCTAATTGATTCCCTTTATTCTTGAGATCTTAAGTGGGCCTATCTCTTCTTTCATTTAGTCCATTAGCTACTCTCTATCAATCAATCTTGCTTGCAACTTTAATGTGTTCAATCCAAAATCCCCCCTTATCGCTCTTGTGCCATGATTCCTCTCTGTGTACCTCTCTTAAGTTCTAATCGATGATAATGATTGGACTTAGGGTAAGACCATTGCTCAACTTGTCCTTCTTTATTGATTCCTTTACTAAGGCTAATGACATACCCAGCTCCACGTCTCTTTCTGGCATCCTATTAATGGCAACCAATTCCTATTTGATTCTTAGGGAAAACATCTAACTATCAATCACCCCTACCACAGTAGATGGTATAGTCACATTGAATTTTACCAATAGCATTAACCAATACATATTGAGCCTCCATTTTTACCCTATATGAATATCTTTCCTTGTGTACAATCCTTAACTCTTCTCTATCCAAGAAAGAAAATCATTGAATATTATCGTAGAGGCAACCCTTCTAACCTAATCTAAACCCACTAATCGAATCCAACCTTATTTATGGACCACAACACTAAACTCTAAAACTCTCTTGGATCCACTCTTCTCCTTCATCTAACTTTTCTATCATGTCCTCTTTTCAATCAAAGGTGAGAATGACCTCTAAGCCCTCTATGCTTGTGACTCGAAATAGGTTGAGACCTTTCATCTATAATTGATCCTTCAAACATTCAATTGATTTGGGATTACCAACCACTCTTATTGCATTATGATGGAGTCCTTAGTGCTATATGACATGATGATTGGCAATGGGCCAACAAAAAAAATTGGATTGCCTTCTTTACTGATTAACCTTAGACTTCCTCCCTCATATCCACCCATTTCCACTTCTTTATATGTCTTGCTTGATACTTGCCTACCCACCACTCTTTATGTTATTGTGGATGGTCAATTCTGCTTCTTCAAAGATTGCTTAATGGTTGAATTGACCCTAACCTAGGTTTAGGGTAATTGACAATCTTGACTCCCAGATGATGCCTTCGCAAATGCCCTCCATTTAACCTTTGAGTAGCATTAAGAGTATTTTGTCAATTATCAAATTTGATGAATCCAAATCTTTTTCCAACTTTGCTAATCTTATTTAGCATTACAACATCTATAATTTTACCTTATCTTTCAAATATTTTCCATAGGCTTATATTGTCAACTTTCATTTGTAAATTATTGATGAACAAGCATCGTGATCACCCTCTTGTGAAAGACTTTTTTTTT
>CM038607.1:5829169-5924917 GCA_021533255.1 Ceriops tagal
TTTTTTTTCCTTTCATTTTAATGAATAGTAGTAGTTTTTCAATTTAATGAATAGTAATTTTTCAATTTTTTTTTCTCTAGATGCTTTATTATTTTTCTAGAATTGATTACTCTATTTAGGGATAAAATTTGATTGAGAGAACAAAAATTTTTGTAATTATCTTACATTGTTAAGTTTGATACATCCATTGCTATCTTGCATTTGGGCAAAGATGACTTGTTCTTGATTTGGAAGAATCTGTTGAGTCTATCTTTGATAACTAATGTTGGATTTATTGTCAAAAACATCTCATATATATTTCCTTATTAATTTAATATTATGAGTGCATTGAAATGTATTTACTGCATTTACAAAGTATTGACAGTTGATTTATTCAAGGATTAAGGAAGAGAGTATTAGTGGAATGTGACGAGAATGAGGAGAGAAAGCAAGGCCAAAATCAAGATGCTACTAGCCTTACCTTGCGCTGCTAAAGATGATGAGTTGATTTAGATTGCTGATGGTGTTTTGGTTGTAAAGAAAGCATTAGATGCTACCTTTGGCATTGTGTCTAACAGTGGCACTGTAAATCACTTGTTGGGCATGAGTCAATGTTGACTGTTGATCTAAATTCAATGAGTCAATGCTGACTGTTGACCTTAAATTGAAGGAATCAATGCTAATCATTGATTGTAGGGCAATCCTAAAGTCAAAGCTTATAAATACCCATATAGCTGCTAAGGTAGGAGAGGGGTAGAGAGCATAGTAGACAGGGTAAGCGGTATACGAAATAGAGAAAAGAAAGAAGGAGGCAGTGGCAGAAAAGGAAGAAATAAGCAGCAGTAAAGAAAAACTGCCAAGAAAAAGCAAAAGAAAAATAGCCAAAAAAGTGTAAAAGAAAATCGATAAAGGTAGAGAGCAGAAGAGTGAACAGCAGTGAGATAGCTATGAATGGTAGAGAGAGTGCAAGAGAAAACTAGTAGAGAAAACAACAGAAAAAACTAGCATAGAAAATGACAAAGAAAACCAGCAAAGAAAACAGCAGATAAAACTAGCATAGGCAGAGGTGAGAACTAACAAATAGTTGAGAACTTGCAAAAGAGAGAACTAGTAGAGAGTTGAGTATTTATAGAGGAGAGAACCAGTAAAGAGGAGAGAAACCTGACAGAGACAAGAGAGAAACCTAGCAGAGGTAGAGAGTGAAGACCGATAAGGCAAAGAGTTAAGACCAGTAAAGAGAGAGAAGAGAGTACGATAAAGAGAAAGCTATGAAACTGGAAAATAAAGGGCAAAGACCGATAGTGAGGAAGGAAAGAACAACAAAAAGCTTAAGTAGAACGACAAAAAGTTGAGATCGGTAGTGAGGAAAGAACAATAGAAAGAAAGGATAAGATCAATTTTCTGCAACAGTAGTCTGTGCACATGGAGATATCCTTCTAAAGGAAGTTTTTGTTATAACCTTTTTATATATTTCTTTGAAAAAGGGTGGGAAACCCTTGGGTTGATTGGGAAATCATTATAAGTGGTTTAGGAGTGATCCTTCCACAATGGTTAAGGAGAGATTTTTCACTACATTAGCTGTATCCCTTGATTGCGAGAGTGGATCGTATGATCTAGGAGTGATCTTATCACACTATGGATATAGCTCACACATTGTGAGTGAACCACGTAAACATTCTATGTGTTTTTGGGAGCTTGTGCTTACTTGATATTCATATGGCTATTCTCACATAAAGAAACAAGATAAAATTGGATCATATACTTTAACAGATCATAGAGGTTTAATCTGGACATATTTGTAAAAAAATAAGCATCTTACACTGATTCACCCCCTTCTCCTCTTAATATGAGACCCAAAAGGGTCCTTATCAATTAATATCAGAGCATGGTTCCTCTGTTGATCCATTCTGCTTGTTTTGATCTGAAATGTTTTACTGCTACTGAGAATCTTTACATCTACTACTAGTCAATATCATGAAAAGCATAAACAATGTTAATAGCAAAGGTATTCTTACGTTTGATAGACAAAATTATCAATTATGGAAGAATAGAATGCTTCTAGATCTACTATCACTTGGTCTAGATGTGTTTAAATCTGTTGTCAGTGGCTACACTCCTACTACTGAAGGTGCTGCTATGACGCCTATTGATAAGAAGAATTTAGAGTATGATGGAAAGGCTAGAAATGCCTTATATGCCCCTTTATCAAACAAAAAATTCACCAAAGTGATAGGATGCAACATAGCCAAACAAATTTGGGACAAATCAAAGAATATTTATGAAGGAGAGAACGTTGTGAAGGAAGATAAGTTATAAATTTGGAGAAGCAAATTTAAAGATATAAAGATGCTGAATGATGAATTGGTGGATGCCTTCTTTACAAGAGTAAATGAAATTGTATGCTTTATTAGAGGTTATAGAGAGGAAATCAATAATGCTATTATGGTAAGGAAGATACTTAGAACCTTATAAGAAGCTTTTAATGCCAAAGTTTCCTCCATAGAAGATAAAGATTTGGATAGGCTATGCCTAGATGATTTACACAGTATATTGATGGCTTATAAGATGAGAATAGCCCCAATGAAGAAAGAAAGGAAGCTTAAGACAGAGAATGAGTTAGCCTTCAAGGCTATGAAGAAATTCAAAATTAAAGAATAAGAAGAAGAAACCATCTATAGCTCTGAAGTAGAAGATGGTGATACTAAATTTAATAAAGTCATGACATACATCACCAAAAATATGGGGAAAGGAAAAGGAAAGTACAAGGAAAAATTACCCTTAAAGTGCTTTAGTTATGGAGGCATTAAGCACTTTGTTGTAAACTTCCCAAAGAGAAAAGAAGTAGACAGAAATCCAGTAATTCTAAAACTATTGATTTAGAAAATTACCCTTAAAGTGCTTTAGTTTTTCTTAATTTGGAAGAATCTGTTAAGCCCATCTTTGATGGCTAATGTTGGATTTGTTGTCAACAGTATCTCATATATATGTCCTTGTTAATTTAATGTTATAAGTGCATTAAGATGTGTTTGCTGCATTTACAAAGTATTGGCAGCTGATTTATTTAAGGGTTAAAGAAAATGACGTTGGGGGAATATGATAAGAGTGAGGAGAAAAAGTAGGGCTGAAATTAGGATGCTGTCAGCCCCACCTTGTGTTGCCAAAAATGGCGAGTTGATTCAAATTACTAGTTGCTGCCTCTGGTATTGCATTTAGCAGTGGCATTGTAAGTCACTTGCTAGAAATGAGTTAATGCAAATCGCTGACCTTAAATTCAAGGAGTCAATGTTGACTGTTGACCCTAAATTCAAGGAATCAATATTGACTGTTAATTATAAGGTAATCCTAAACTCAAGGCTTATAAATACTTGTGCAATTGCCACGGTAGGAGAAGGGCAAAAAGCATAGTAAACAGGGTAAACAACAAACGAAATAAAGAAAAGAAAGAGGTCGTGATAGAAAAGAAAAAAGGAGGTAGCAGCAAAAATGGAAGAAATAAGTAATAATAGAGAAAAACTGCGAAGAGAGAGCAGAAGAAAAATGGTCAAAATAATGCAAAAGAAAATCGACAGAGGTAAAGAGCATAAGAGTGAATGACAATAAAAGAGTTGTGAACGGCAAAGTGAGTGCAAGAGAAAACCAGTAGAGAAAATGACAGAGAAAACTAACAGAGAAAACTACAAAGAAAACAAGTAAAGGCATAGGAGAGAATTGGTAGAGAGTTAAGAACCTATAGAAAGGAGAGAACTAGCAGAGAGCTAAGAACCTACGGCGAAAAGAATTGGTAAAGAGTTTAGAACTTGCGAAGGAGAGAACCTGTAAAGGAGAGAACCTACAAAAGAGAGAACCTGCAAAGGAGAGAACTGACAAAACATTGAGAACCTGCAGAGGAGAAAAACCTGGCAGAAATAGGAGAGAAACCCTGCAGAGGCAAGAGAGAAACCCAACATAGGCAAAAAGTTAAGACTGATAGAGGCAAAGAGTTAAGACCGACAAGGCAGTGAGTTGAGATCAGCAGAGAGAGAGCAGGGAGCACGACAAAGAGAAAGCTGTGAAACTAGCAAAGAGAGGGTAGAGACCAGTAGTGAGGAAGGAGAGAATGGCAGAAAGCTTAAGCAGAACGACAAAGAGCTAAGATTAGCAGTGAGGAGAGAACAGCAGAAATAAAAAAGAAGATCAGTTTTCTACAACAGCAGCTTGTGCACATGGAAAGATCCTTCTAAGAGAAGTTTTTATTATAACATTTTTATGTACTTCTTTGATAAAGGGTGAGAAACTCTTAGGATGATCGCGAGACCATTGTAAGTGGTCTAAGAGGGTGATTAGAAGATCATTGTAAATGGTCTAGGAGTGATCCTTCTATTGTGGTTAAGGAGAGATTTTTCCACTACATCAATTGTATCCTTTGATTGTAAGAGTAGATCGTATGATTTAGGAGTGATCCTATCACACCATGCATATAGCTCACACATTGTGGGTGAACCACATAAAAAAATTGTGTGTTCTCGAGTGCTTGTACTTGCTTGATATTCATACGACTATTTTCATATAAAGAAGTAAGATAAAATCGGATCATAGACTTTAATAAGTCACAGAGGTTTAATTTGGACAGATTTGTAAAAAGTAAACATCTCACACTGATTCACCCCCTCCTTCTCTTAATGTGAGACCCAAGAAGGTCCTTATCAAAATCCAATTCAATGTGAACATTGTGTAGCTAGTTAGATTGGTTGGCATGGTAAAGTGTAATTCTATGGTTAAGAAAAGGTTCTTTCTTTAAAGGCTTAGTCACATTATTTAAGTATCCCTGCTCTAATTGCCTCTCCTTAGGTTCAAGTGTTTATGCTCTTCATTTAGTCTAGTGTTTTAGAAAAAATGTTTTTAATGAGTGATATTGATCTTGTTATATGTTTATTTTAGAAATAAGGATAGAATGTGTGGTGTAAATAACAGTTAAAATGAATTTAGCATTAACTTTCATTATAAAACATAATGAGACATATATTAAAGATTAGGGTTTTATTGTTATTGTTGTTGTTATTATTGTTTCAAATTATTATAGTGTATTTTTTGCCAATTATTTTTCAAATTTTGTGTCATTGTCGATCAACCTACTAACATACATATTCAATGGCAATAGCATGTCCCATCATTTTTCAAATTTTGTTATCCATTTTGTGTTGTATAAGCTAATATTGAAACACCTACAATGACTTATGGGCATGATAATATGCTTTTAAGCTATAAATATGTTTTGATTATATGATCAATTGGGAAAAGCAAGGTTTCCTTTAAATTGTGTACTTTTTACATGATTAAATGATTCAAGTTTTCTTGAAATCTTTAAATGGATGAATGATTGTATTCATCTTCCTAAAACAAGAGCATTTTTAACTTGGTTATCAAGTTGACTAGACACATTCTTCTTTATACAAATGAATTCTTGTATAAGTGTTTTATGCCCATATATGGTTAAATGTATTGGCTTGGCATTCTAAACATAACTCATTTCTAGTTTGTTTAAGATCTATTATGACCAAGCATTCTATCTTCTATTATGACACAAGAAACAATGTGTTGATTATGATTATCTATTATGTCTTGAAATTTATGAAATGTCTAACCCAATATGTTGTGGATAACTGTACATTATCATTAGGTTTCTGGGGCAATTATGTTTGTTGACATCCATAAAGGTCATTATGGTCTTTTTGTTATGTATTGTCCCTCCTAAAACATGATCAATGCCCTCATAATAAGTGAACATGTTGGTTTTTATTTTTTTATGCATTGTTTTATCACAATTCATTTAGCATTACTTTGCGTGTTCATTAATTTAAATTCATACCATTCTACATTTGAATTAAGTTATGTGTCTCAATCTACGTTTTGATAAGAATTTAGTTGGTTTTCAATATTGGTAGGTTTTATGCTTTAACTTTTTTCTACCTTTTAATGTTGGTAAAGTGTTAGTTTCAATGAGAATATATGTGCATATGTTTCCCCTTTCTACATTATTATTATTCCACTTTTTGCATTTTTCTCTTTTTTTTGTTATTATATTTCATTATCAAAAGTCAAGTTTTCAAGGACCATAGGTCAAATATAATTGACAAAATCCTATAATCATTCATACAAGACTAAAAGATCTTTATAGGATAAAAGTGAAACCTATCTTATTCAAAACTCCTTGTCATTTCAATATGATTTTTTCATCCAAGAAATTCATATTTGCTTTGTTTATGTTAGTTTATTTATCCTAAAAAAGTATAATCATATTTGCTTTGTTTGAATAAAGCTTACTTGATAAACATAGATGATAAAAGATGGATGGATTTTGATAAATTGAATAATGAGTACTGGAATAGGGTTCATAATTTATTAAATAAACCTTTTGTTGTGTCTATTAAAGGAGATAAAATCTCTTACCTTTATAGAAAATGCTGTTGTTATTGGCACTTTAGAAACATGGTTTATGAACATTTAATCATTCAAGGACCTTTAGCGATGCAAGAGAACTAGTTAATTTTAACAATGTTGGGGAAGTTCCAAATGCACAAGCTGGAAAGTTATACAAGTTAGTGAAAGAAAGACAAGAAAGACAATAAGAATTATACCTTGGTTGTAAGACCTTTTCTAGGGTTTCTTTTACGATCAAATTATATCTTCTCAAATGTCTTCATGGTTTTAGTAATTGAGCTTTCAGAGATATTTTGGACTTAATCAAGGAGGCATTCCTTAATGCTAAGGTTTCTAGTTCATCTAATGAAGTTAAAATATGGTAAAAGATCTAAGACTTGACTAAAAAGAATTTATGCATGTCTTAATATTGTATCCTTTTTTTGGACAAGTGGGAAAAGTTCAAGATTTGTAACATATATAGAGTTTTTTATATGGAAAAGCATTAAGGAAGTTAAAGGGGATGAAGTCTTTAATGTATCCTTAAATGTCCATCGTATTTTAACCAAACTTTTAAGATATTTCCCTTTAAAATATAGGCTTCAAAGACTTTTTATATACCCAAAAACAATTGATGATATGCTGTGGCATGTAAAGTAATGACCTAATGATGATGACATAAGACATCCTATTAATCGTTAAGTTTGGAAAGATTTTGATATGTTGCATTTAGATTTTGCAAAGGACTTTTGCAATGGAAGTTTAGCTTTGGCCAATTATGGATCCAATCCATTTTAAATAACAAGCATTACACATAACACATGACTAATTGTCCTTATTAATTATAACTTGGCACCATGGCTTTGTATGAAATTAAAATATTATTTATGATTATTTTAAATCCTAATTCATTTGAAAGAGAGATATGTGTTTTTGTAGCCAATAATTAAAGAATTGAAAGAGTTATGCGACCATAACTTGCAGACATATAATGCATCTAAACAACAATCTTTTTAAATGCATATAACTTTATTATGAAATTTTAGTGATTTTCTAGTTTATGCAATGTTAAGGTGGAGTATGAAAGAAAAGCTAACATGTCTTACTTGTAACTATAATACTTCTTCTCAATATTTGTATCATGGTAGAAAAACATATTACATGGACAATCATAGGTTCTTAGATGCTAATCACTTTTGAAAAAGAGATAGAAAATCTTTTAATGGTCATATAGAATTGAGAATGCTTTAACTCCTTTGTTAGGGTCAGAAATTATATTAGAACTAAGTAACTTTGATAATCATTTTGGGAAGAAGCAAAAGGTAGTTTTTGAATATCCATGAAAGAAAAAATCTATATTCTTTTTTGCTATATTGAGAGAGTAATAAATGCTATCATGATTTAGATATTATGCCTATAAAAAGGAACATTTGTAGCAGTGTTATAAAGACTCTCCTTAATATTCCTAGTAAACCAAAGGATCATGTAAAAGCTCGTTTTGATTTACAAAATATGGGGATAAGGAAAGAACTTTAACATATTCTTTCTAATGATGGACGTCATATTTATCTAGCTAAAGTATGCTTTTTAATAACACTAGAGGAGGAAACCATATTTTATATTATTATTAAAGGTGTCAAACTTCTTTAAGGTTATGCATCTAATATATCTAAGTGTGTTGAAGTTCCTGACTTCTCCCTAGGATCTACTAGTTTGTGATACTGAGAGGAGGGGTGAATCAGTACCACCCCAATTCGCAATTCGCAGGTAAGTGAACAACTTCAACCTCTTCTTAAAAGCGAACTCTTTCTCAGACTTGACTAAGGTAGATCTCTTGCTACCTACTAATCACAATAATCCCCAAAGTCACCTTTCAGACACCTTGCTTAATAGACAATACAGATGTTCTTGTTTAGGTCTTCGTTAGGTTATAGGTTGGCTGATACTTTAGCTGCATTCACAGCTCAATTCAAAGCATAGAACGTAAAGCAAATTAAGGAAACTCGAGATTTACGTGGTTCCGTCAACGTGACGTACATCCACGGTGGTAGAGACTCTCCCTCTATCGAGACTATCCACTATAATTGTAAACACAAGTTACAATGGATGTCTTTAATTCTCTACTCCTCTAACTATTGTAATTACTAAGCAAGTACAATACAAAGAGTGTCACTTATTGTGTCTACCCTTCTTCTAGCTTGTCTTGCCTCTGTTGAATTGAAAGGCTGCTCCACTACCGCTTAGAAGTTCACCGCAATGCTCTCTAACCTCTCTTGAAGAAGTCTGGAAATACGTTGAGTTCTTTCCGTACTTCGCCAAATTCCTTCTCTACGTTGTCTCACACAATTCCTACTTTCACCGTCTTACGGTCTCACTTGTCTCCTTGTCTCACGATCTCATTGTTTCACAGCTCGCCTGTTCGTTTCTCTCTCTCTTACTGTCCAGTTGGATTTCTCTCTCCTACCGCTGGATTTCTCTCTCTTCGCTGGATTTCTCTCTCTTCACCGGATTTCACTTTTCCGTTCACCCACTTGGCCGGATTTCCTCCCTTTTCTGCCGGTGGTCTGCTTTTCTTCGTCCTGCCGTCCAGCCTTCTTTCGCCGTTCCCGATTTTCTCTCCCGTCGACCAGTTTCTTTGTTTTTCCGACTGTCTGTTTCTCTCTCTTCCAACGTCTAGCCGTCAGATCTCTCTCACCTGTTCCCGATTTGGTCTCGTCTCACCCGTTCCAGTTCGGATCTGGTCTCCCTCACGGTTTTGCTGCACAGCTTCGCTCCCTTTCTCTCCTTCCCGTCGACTCCTCTGTTCTGGCCGTTGGGTTTCTCTTTCTCTCCTTCCCATCGACTCTTTCTCTCTTTCGACGGTTCTGTTTTTGCCGACGGTTCTCTCTCTCTTCAGTATCATTCTGCCATCGCCCCCCTTCATCAGCTGTTTCAATCATCTCTCTTTTCTACCGATGGTGTAGAGTTGCCGTGTGCAGTGCTGTCTCCTCATCGACCGTCTCGCCGTTATGTCCGTTTCTCTCCTATCTCCGACGACAGCTTCATTGTGCGGTTACTGTTCACTCGACGGCACTGTTCACTCTCTTGGTCCGTTGACTACACTGTTCACTCTCTTCGTCCTTGCCCGTGATGTTCTTCCGTGTAGGGTTTGGTGTTCTCTTTGGTTGGTCGGTTGTTTGGGTTTTGCTGAATGCTCAATATTGCTGACTCGCTGTTCTTTATCTTTCAAGACCATTATATACTCTACTCCATAAAACCCTAATAAGGCTTATGCAGTGAATTTACTTTCTTGCCCTTCCGTGTGGTTTTACCTTTTTGCCCTTCCACGTGGCTTCAATTTACTTGCACACATAAAGCTAATTGACAACAATTACAACCCATACAAGGCTGTGGGAATAACAATCTCCCCTTTTGTAATTGTTGGCAACACTCATAACGAAGGTCATTATGCAACAATTGCAACTTCAACTCCCCCTAAATATGCACTCCCCCTTTATTAATAGTTCCCCCTGCACTGTTGCTTCTCTCCCCCTTTGCCAACCAATTACAAATCTGAAAAACTCGCAAAGTAAAGATGGAGGATTCACCTGAACTTCAGGTTTGAGGAGGCATCTGCATAGATAGACTCAATCTGTGCTTTTCAAACAACTCTGTGGACAGAAGTTTAGTTAGAATATCTGAAATTTGATCTTTAGTGCCAACATACTCCAACTAAATTATACCCTATTCCACTTGATCTTTGATGAAGTAATACTGGATGTCAATATGCTTGCTCCTTGAATGTTGAACTGGATTCTTGCTGAGATCAATAGCACTTTGATTATCACAAAGTACACTCACTGGTAACTTCACTTCAACACCCAAGTTTGCCAATTGTCTTAGCATCCATATCACCTGTGTACATGTTGCACAAGCAGCCATATACTCCGCCTCTGCTGTGCTCAAAGCAACACTGTTCTGCTTTTTACTTAACCATGCAACACACTTTGAACCCAAGTAGAAGCTGTAGCCACTGGTTGATTTTTTGTCATCTATACTTCCTGCCCAGTCTGCATCAGTGTATGCTTGTAGTTTAACAGAATCCATGGCTGGATACCACAAACCCATTTCCAGTGTTCCTTTGAGGTACCTTAGGATTCTTTTCACTGCCAACACATGAGATTCCTTAGGATCAGCTTAGAACCTGCTGGCAGCACACACAGCTTGCATAAGATCAGGCCTTGATGCTGTAAGGTACAGAAGGCTCCCTATCATCTTCCTGTATTCTGTAGGGCTTGTACTCCTTCCCTCCTGATCTTTTGTTAACTTGCAGCCCACTGTCATAGGGGTACTGACAGGTCTACTATCCTCCATGCCAAACTTTTTCAGCATCTCTTTGGCATATTTCATCTGAGAAATAAAGATACCTTCTTCACACTGCTTTATTTGTAATCCAAGAAAGTACGTCATTTCTCCAATCAATGACATCTCAAATTCTTCACTCATCTTCTGTGCAAAATCTTGACTTAGCTCAGAGTGATCCCCTCCAAAGATGATGTCATCCACATATACTATGGTTATCAGCTGACCTTTCTCTGAGTTAAACACATATAGGTTATTATCAATCGTTCCTTTTTTGAAGTTAAACCTTCTCAAGTACGCATCCAGCCTACTGTACCATGCTCTTGGGGCTTGCTTAAAACCATACAAGGCTTTCTTCAGCTTGCACACATGATTCTCATCCTCACTGATTTGTACTCCATCGGGTTGTTCAATATACACCTCTTCTTTCAGGAGCCCATTTAGGAAGGCGGATTTCACATCCATCTGATAGACTTTATACCTCTTGTGTGCTGCCAAAGTTAGGAACATTCTGATAGTTTCTAACCTTGCTACTGGTGCAAAAGTTTCATCAACATCTACACCTTTTATCTGCGTGTAGCCCTTGCAAACCAACCTAGCCTTGTTACTCACCACCTTGCCATCTTCATTGTGTTTATTCCTAAACACCCATTTCGTTCCTATGACATTTTTGTTAGTGGGTCTTGGAACTAACTCCCATGTATCATTCTTCTCAATTTGATCCAGCTCTTCATTGATAGCTTTGACCCAGGCTTTGTCTTGAATAGCCTCTTCAACAGATTTAGGTTCAACTTGTGAGAGTAAAGCAGTAGCTCCCACAATTCTTCTTCTTGTTGTAACTCCTGTTGATGGGTCACCTATGATCTGATCTTCTTAATGAGCACTGATCCATGTTTTCTTTGTCCTTCTACCTTGCCTTGTCTTAGTTGCAAGAGGATCTCTTTCTTCATCTTCAGACTCACTCTTCTCCGAGTCTGAACTTACTTCTTATTCCTTTTCTTCAGGTTGGTATGATTCCTCACCCACATTGAAGTCATCTTCTTCTTTGTCCTCAGCTTCTCCATTCTGCATTGTTTTCCAGTTCTCATCTATTTTCACATCACTAGAAGTGATCACTTTTCCCAACTTATGCAGGAAAACTCCGTAACCTTTTGTCTTTTCTGAGTATCCCACAAGGATGCCTTCATCAGACCTAGCGTTGAATTTTCCCAAGTTTTGCTCCTTGTTCTTCACAAAACATGGGTTGCCAAAGACTCTGAAATACTTAGCTGTTGTCTTCTTCCCACTCCATAGTTCATATGGAGTCTTATCAGTATTGGGCCTTAGTAATACTCTGTTTAGTAGATGCACGACTGTAAATGTTGCTTCTATCCAGAATCTTATGTGAAGCTTGGATTCCAATAGTAGAGTCCTTGCCATTTCAACCACAGCTCTATTTTTCCTCTCTACCACCCCGTTCTGTTGAGGTGTTCTTGCTACTGCCATTTGATGATGAATTCCATGCTTCTTAAGATAATCTTCAAAAGCTTTATTTGTAAATTCAGTGCCTTGATCTGACCTCAATACTTTGATCTTTCTTCCACTCTCATTTTCAGCCAATCTTCTGTATCTCTTGAAGCAATTCAAAACTTCTGACTTGTGTTTAAGGTGCATAGGTAGGTCCTTCTCGAATAATCATCAACAAACAAAATGAAGTACCTCTCACCTTTCAACCCTTTTGTCCTCATCGGTCCACACAAATCAGTATGCACAATGTCAAGCACTGCTTCAGAATTGAACTCTTTGGTCTTGTACTGCTTTATGGCATGTTTTCCTTTAGAGCATGCTGAGCAAACATACTCTCTCTCTCTCTCTCCTGAGGTCGAGAATGTCTCTGATTACATAAGTAGTGGTCAGCTTCCTCATGTTCTTCTGTGATAAGTGTCCCAGCCTCCTATGCCAGAGTTGATTTTCTTCTTCTTTGGTGAGTAAACAGCTGCTTGTCTTGTCCTCATCAATCACATATAAATTTCCAGCTGTTCTCTTCCCGGTTGCAACAGTATTGCCTTCTTTACTTTTTACCTGGCAACCTATTTTTATGAATATCACTTTGTGGTCGTCGTTGCATAATTGGTTGACAGATGCTAGATTATATCTGAGTCCTTCAACGTGTAGAACATCTTTCAGCTTTCCTTTTCCAATATTCACAGACCCCTGACCACTGATGCTGAGTGAATCATCATTGCCAAACTTGACTCTGCCTTCTCTTGATTTGTTTAGCTTTGATAATTTACTCTTGTCTCCCGTCATATGCGAAGTGCATCCATTATCAAGGATCCACTGCTTACCCTAGCAATCAGCCTTGAGTGCAATTTCAGCTATATTAGCTACCTCCCTTTTTACTCTGTATTCCTTCTTCTGAACTGGCTGGAAGATAGCTTTCTTCTTTTTCACAGCTTTGACTGCACCGCTTGTCTTTACTGTGCCATTGAGTGCCTTCTCTTGCTCAGGGATAAGTGTCATGCATCTCTTGGCATTATGGCCATCCTGCCCGCACCTTTCATACTGTTCCAAGTCTGCCAATATAGCAAACTTGTTCTCTGAAGCTACTGGTTTGGGCTTCCACCAACAATCCTTGTCAGTATGTCCTTGCCTTTTACAGTATGTGCAAGAACTCACGATAGGTGTTCTCTTCTAGATTCTGTATTGTCTCCCCCTGTATGCAACATCATATCTTCTCAAGTTTGAGACATATACTGGCCTTCTCCACCAGCAGTTAATTGCCTTATGACCCCAAACTCCATAATAAAGGCAATGACCTTGAAACTGCCTCTTCTTGGGTCTGATCACAGCTTGTCTTCCTCTGTTCATTACTTGCTGTGTAGGCAAAGTAGTTGGCTTCTTTGCTTGTGTGACTTTCATTTCAGTCACCTTCTTCTCCCTCTTCTGTTCAGCCGTGTCCTCTGCTGGCTGACTTTCTTTTCTTTCTGAGATGTAGCAGCTATGGGCTGTTACTCTTTAACCACATCCATCATTTTTGGCCTTGGCTTTGGTTTGATAACTGTCTTCTCTTCTTCAGTTATCTTCACCTAAGCTATAGCCTTCTCTTCAACTTCTGTGGCAAAGTCTCATTCTTCTTTTCTCTTGCAAAGCTTGTTTCTCCTACCACTTCAAACTTCTGCAAGTTCTTTTCACTCTTTTTAAGTTGTTGCTGAAGTCTCAACAACTCTATCTCCATTTCTTCTATTATTGAAGTCCTTGAGTCAAGCTCTATAGTAAGGTCTTCACATATTTTGATCTGTTCTTCAAATCTTCTCTTCAAGTCAATATGTTCAGTCCTTATTTCATCCTTTTGACTTTCAGCTTCCTCAGACTTTGCTTCAACTTGTTTTATGTGAGCCTCCAACCTTTTTATGGTTTGGCCCTTCTGATTATCTCCTTTGAAGCTGCTTCCAGCTCAGCTTCAAGATCTGGCTCTTCTTCATCAACCTCCTCTTTCTTTTCAAAGGTTGAGCTACCACCTTGTGCTGATGCCATAAAGATGTGCTCATCTGATGAGTCTTCATCTTCCTCCTCATCAGCTTCTTTTATTTGACTCACATAGCTCTTGAATGAGGCTCTCTTTTTCTTTTGTGGGTTGGCAGTCTTCTTGCTGGACTTCTTTGATTTGAATGATGATCTTCTCCATCTTGAATTCTGCTTATCATCACCATCCTCATCTTCATCATCAAGTTTCACTTTGCACTGAGAAGCAAAGTGTCCAGTCTGCCCATAATGATAACATCTCAAGGCCAGTTATCCATTTCCCTTCTTAGACCCCTTCTTGAATTTCCTTGTAAAATAAGCCAATACTTCACCTTCACTTTCTTCCTCATCCCCATCATCATTATCCTCACTAGATGATTCTTCCTCTTCTCTTATCTTCAAGTGCTTTATAGCTTTGAAAGCTACATCCTTTGATACCTTCGTTGTTGCAGAGCTTTCAACTGACTTTATCCTCATCTCATATGCAATAAGATTGCACTGGAGATCATGTAGAGACATAGAATTGAGATCTCTACTCTCCTCTATGGCTGCTACCATTGAGGCAAACCTCTCAGGCAGAATTCTCAGAATTTTCTTCACAATTGATGAGTCCTTCTTGTTCTTCCCATGACTTCTCAGGTCGTTTATAGCGTCAATAACCCTAGTGAAGAACTCTTGGACTGTCTCATTCTTCTGCATTCTGAGAGATTCATATCTCTCCTTGAACACTTGAAGCTTAGCCTCCTTCATTCTGCCATCACCTTTATAGATTTTCTGCAATCTGTCCTATATCTCCTTAGCAGATTTGCAATCCATAACTTTAGCATACTCAGCATCTGTCAATGTTGAAATGATGATGTTTGAGGCCTTCCCATTTATCTCAAACTGCTTTAACTTCTCTGGGGTTGGGTCTTTACTTTCTTCTGGAGCCACAAAACCCTTCTGTATGCATTTCACCACGTTCATGCCCATGGTTGCAAATACCACTTGCATTCTTGCTTTCCATATATAGTAGTTGGTTCCGTTGAAGATTGGAATCTTGTTGCTATACGTAGTGCTAGTGCTGGTACCGGCTTCCATTTCTCAGTATGCCAAATAAGTCAAACTTTTGGATCCCTTCAAACTAGTACACCAAGCTGTTAAGCTTCAAACTGGTGAACCTGTGCTCTGATACCAATTGAAGTTCTTGACTTCTCCCTAAGATCTACTAGTTTGTGATACTGAGAGGGGGGATGAATCAGTATCACCCCAATTCGCAATTCGCAGGTAAGTGAACAACTTCAACCTCTTCTTAAAAACGAACTCTTTCTCAGACTCGACTAAGGTAGATCTATTGCTACCTACTAATCATAATAGTCCCCAAAGTCACCTTTCAAACACCTTGCCTAATAGACAATACGGATGTTCTTGTTTAGGTCTTCGTTAGGTTATGGGTTGGTTGATACTTTAGCTGCGTTCACAACTCAATTCAAAGCACAGAACGTAAAGCAAATTAAGGACACACGAGATTTACATGGTTTCGTCAACGTGACGTACATCCACGGTGGTAGGGACTCTCTCTCTACCGAGACTATCCACTATACTTGTAAACACAAGTTACAATGGATGTCTTTAATTCTCTGCTCCTCTAACTATTGCAATTACTAAGCAAGTACAATACAAAGAGTGTCACTTACTGTGTCTACCCTTCTTCTAGCTTATCTTGCCTCTGTTGAATTAAAAGGCTGCTCCATTACCGCTTAGAAGTTTACCGCAACGCTCTCTAACCTTTCTTGAAGAAATCTGGAAATACATTGAGTTCTTTCCGTACTTCGCCGAATTCCTTCTATACATTGTCTCACACAATTCCTGCTTTCACCGTCTTACGGTCTCATCCCTCTCCTTGTCTCACGATCTCATTGTTTCACGGCTCGCCTGTCCGTTTCTCTCTTTCTTACTGTCCAGCTGAATTTCTCTCTCTTACCGCCAGATTTCTCTCTCTTCCCGCGAATTTCTCTCTCTTCACCAGATTTCACTTTTCCGTTCACCCACTTGGCCGGATTTCCTCCCTTTTCTGCCAGTGGTCTGCTTTTCTTTGTCCTACCGTCCAGCCTTCTTCGGCTGTTCCCAGTTTTCTCTCCCATCGATCGGTTTCTCTGTTTTTTCGACCGTCTGTTTCTCTTTCTTCCAACGTCTAGCTGCCGGATCTCTCTCACTCGTTCCCGATCTAGTCTCATCTCATCCGTTCCAGTTCGGATCTGGTCTCCCTCACGGTTTTGCTGCACAGCTTCGCTCCCTTTCTCTCCTTCCCGTCGACTCCTCTGTTCTGGTCGTCGGGTTTCTCTTTCTCTCCTTCCCGTCGACTCTTTCTCTCTCTTGACGGTTCTATTTTTGCCGACGGTTCTCTCTCTCTTTCGTATCGTTCTGCCGTCTCTCTTTTCTATCGATGGTGTAAGGTTGCCGTGTGTCGTGCTGTCTCCTCACTGACCATCTCGCCGTTATGTCCGTTTCTCTCCTATCTTCAACGACAGCTTCACTGTGTGGTTACTGTTCACTCGACAGCACTGTTCACGACTGCACTGTTTACTCTCTTGGTCCGTTGACTGCACTGTACACTCTCTTCGTGTTCTTTCGTGTAGGGTTTGGTGTTCTCTTTGGTTGGTCGGTTATCTAGGTTTTGCTGAATTCTTAATATTGTCAACTCGCTGTTCTTTGTCTTTCAAGACCATTATATACTCTACTCCATGAAACCCTAATAGGGCTTACGCAGTGAATTTACTTTCTTACCCTTCCGTGTGGTTTTACTTTTTTGCCCTTCCACATGGCTTCAATTTACTTGCACACGTAAAGCTAGTTGACAATAATTACAACCCATACAAGGCTATGGGAACAACATGTGTAAATGCAAAAGAGAAGAAAATTACTAGGTATAAGAGTTATGTTACACATTTATTAATGCTTTACCTTTTTTTAGTTGTAGTTAAAAAGGAAATACCAAGCATATAGTTATGGTCTTGATAAGATTAGGATCTTTTTTTTTAAATCAATATATAGTAAAGTTGTGAAGTCATAAGAGTTGGATTACTTAGAATGAGAAGTTAGTGAAACATTTTGCTAATCAAAGATGATTTTTCCCCAAGTTTTTTTTTTTTTAGATATAATGGTACACTTGCCTATCCATTTAGTTAAAGAAATTAGACTTGGAGGGCTTGTGCATTGTTAATGGATGTTTGTAATAGAAGTTATTCTAAAGGTCCTATCATAGAATGGTATTTGGTTAAAAGAGTGTTTAGTGTTTTGTTTAAGATATATGCATGACAAGGTGGAGACTTATTTTATGAGATATAATAAACAATCATATGTCATAATAAAGAAATAAACACCTTTATCTTCCAATAAAAGTCATGAAATAAAAGGTAAAGGGAAAAGGAAATGCAAGGCCTTTACTTTAGAAGTTGCTTCTTTTGAGCAATCATACAGATATGGATTGTTTAATTATTAAGATGAATAAGTAAAGAAATATATCAAGTAAGCTGAATCTAATTGTGAATTGTCGTTTAATCTTATTTTCCTTAAATTACTTAGCATATTGCTCATTATTATCTTTATTATAGAAAGCATAGGCAATTGATGAGTGGACAGTAAAGAAAGAGACACATAAAAGTATAAAATCATAATCAAGTTTTGTAACTTATTTTGGCAAAGCATTATTGTGGTTATGTTATTAATGGCCTTAAATTCCATGTTAAATAATGAGATGCACGGTATAAAACATAAAATAATGGCATTGCACTAACAACATTAACAAATAGTTTTGCTAGTTCTAAGTATTAAGATCTAGTCATAGAAAAAGTGACTTATTATAGAGCAATTGTAGAAATTATTAAATTACACTATTAGAGTTAATTTAATGTTGTCTTATTTAGATGTGATTGGTTTGAGTTTGAGAATGATGATTATAAACTTGCATGCATTAGCTCTAACAAATTGTACTATATGAATGATCCTTTTGCATTAACATCTCAAATTCCCCAAATTTTTTATGTAGAGGATCTAATTAACGAAGACTTTTATTATATAATGTATAAAATTCCTAGAGAGTTATTTAGGTTAGATGAGGAATATAATGTAAATGTATAAGATATATTCTAGAGGTACTAAATGTAATTGCTCTAAATATAGAAGTCATTAGTGGTGTTAAGCAAACTAGTTTGATAAAAGAAGACATGTCCAATATTATAATTGACATAGAAATAAATGATCTATATTTTGAAAGACAGTTTAAGCAATTGAATGATAATTTAGATTATGAGGAAAGTCTTGGGGACTGAATTGATGCTAATAATTAGAGAAAATATGTTATAAGTATATTTTATAATTGAAGTTTCCTACTTCTCCCTAGGATCTACTAGTTTGTGTAATTAAGAGGGGGGTGAATCAATATCACCTCAATTCGCAATTCGCAGGTAAGTGAACAACTTCAACCTCTTCTTAAAAGCGAACTCTTTCTCAAACTCGACTAAAATAGATCTATTGCTACCTACTAATCACAATAGTCCCCAAAGTCACCTTTCAGACACCTTGCCTAATAGACAATACGAATGTTCTTGTTTAGGTCTTCGTTAGGTTATGGGTTGGCTGATACTTTAGCTGCGTTCACAACTCAATTCAAAACACAAAATGTAAAGCAAATTAAGGACACACGAGATTTACGTGGTTCCATCAACATGATGTACATCCACAGTAGTAGGGACTCTCCCTTACTGAGACTATCCACTATACTTGAGAATTCCAGTTGCAATGGATGTCTTAATTCTTTGCTCTTTTCAATATTGCAATTACTAAGCAATTACAATACAAAGAATGTCACTTACTATGTCTACCTTTCTTCTAGCTTGTCTTACCTCTGTTGAATTGAAAAGCTGCTCCACTACCGCTTAAAAGTTCACCACAACGCTCTCTAACCTCTCTTGAAGAAGTCTAGAAATACGTTGAGTTCTTTCAATGCTTCGCCGAAGTTCTTCTCTACATTGTATCACACAACTCCTGCTTTGACCATCTCACGGTCTCACCTGTCTCCTTGTCCCACGATCTCACTGTCTCATGACTCACCTATCCGTTTCTCTCTCTCTTGCTGTCCAGCTGAATTTCTCTCTCTTACTGCCAGATTTCTCTCTCTTACCGCCAGATTTCTCTCTTTTACCGTCTAGCCGTTTCAGCTCGGATCTGGTCTTACCCGTTCCCGATCTAGTCTCGTCTCACCCGTTCCAGCTCGGATCTGGTCTCCCCGGTTCCAGATCTAGTCTCATCTTACCCGTTTCTCTCTCTTGCCATGTCGTTTCCTCGTTAACCGTTGGTGTGCCGGTGGTCTGTTGTCACGCACGGGTTTCTCTCTTTTCTCCTGATGGTCCCTTTTCGACGGTGCTCTCTCTTCCGTGACGTTCTGTCGTCGCTCCCCTTTTCTGATTTTTAGCCATCGTCTCCTCCTTTCTGATTTTTAGCCGTCATCTCTCTCTCTTTCTTGACGGGCTCCTATTCTTTGTTCAGCCCGACTGTTGACCTCTCCTATTTCCGATAACCGACCTCTCCTCTTCTCCCTTTTTTTTTCTCTCCTTCGTCCGACGACTACTTCATTTTCTCTCTCTTCCCATCAGCGGCTTCTTTTCTCCCTCTTCCAAATGTTTTCTCTCTCTTCGTCCGACGGCTTCACTGTGCGACTACTATTCACTCGATGGCTACACCGATTTGCTCAATTTGCCGACTGCTTCTTTTCTATTTTGCCGTCCTCTGTTCTACCGTTCTCTTGTCATCGATGTGCTTTGGCCGTATATTGTGTTTTTCTATTTTCTCTACTTGGCCATGCACACACTTTTGTGTTTTGCCGTGTATTCAATTGTGTTAGCCTTACCCTAATTTTGTTTTCTAAGGTCTTTATATATTCTCTTCCGTGAAACCCTAATAAGGCTTACGCGACATATTTACGTTCTTGCCCTTACGCGGTGAATTTACTATTTTGCCTTTCTATGTGGCTTTTACGTTCTTGCCCCTCCATGTGGCTTTTACCTTCTTGCCCTTCCATATGACTTTACTTTCTTGCACACTTAAACCTAGTTGACAACAATTACAACCCATACAAGGATGTAGGAACAACAATCTCCCCCTTTGTAATTATTGGCAACACTTATAACAAAAGCCACTATGCAGCAGTTTCAACACCCCCTAAATATGCACTCCCCCTTTCTTAACAGCTCCCCCTACACTGTTGCTTCTTTGCCCCTTTGCCAACCAATTACAAATCTGAAAAACTCGCAAAGTGGAGATGGAGGATTCACCTGAACTTTAGGTTTGAGGAGGCATTTGCACAGATAGACTCAATTTGTGCTTTTTAAACAGTTCTATGGACAGAGATTTAGTTAGATCTTGTGTAACCTATGATCTGATTTTCTTGATAAGCATTGGTCCACGTTTTCTTTGGCTTTCTTTCTTGCACAGTCTTAGTTGCAAGAGGATCTCTTTCTTCATCAATCACATACAAGTTTCCAACTGTTCTCTTCCTAGCTGCAACAGTATTGCCTTCTTTACTCTTTACCTGACAACCTGTTTTTGTGAATATCACTTTGTGGTCATTGTTGCATAGTTGGCTAACAGATACTAGATTATATCTGAGTCCTTCAACGTGCAGAATATCTTTTAGCTTCACCCACTTGTTTTTACTGTGCCATTGAGTGCCTTCTCTTGCTCAGGGAGAAGTATCATGCATCTCTTGGCATTATGGCCATCTTGCCCACACCTTTCACACTGTTCCAAGTCTGCCAGTACAGTAAATTTGTTTTTTGAAACTACTAGTTTAGGCTTCCACCAACAATCCTTGTCAGTGTGTCCTTGCCTTTTACAGTATGTACAAGAACTCACGACAGGTGTTCTCCTCTGAGTTTTGTATTGTCTCCCCCTGTATGCAGTGTTGTATCTTCTCAAGTTGGAGACATATATTGGCCTTCTCTACCAGCAGTTACTCGCCTTATAACCCCAAACACCACAAGAAAGGCAATGACCTTGAAATTGCCTTTTCTTGGGTCTGATCACAGCTTGTCTTCTTCTATTCATCATTTGCTGTGTAGGCAAAGTAGCTGGCTTCTTTACTTGTGTGACTTTCATTTCAGTCACCTTTTTCTCCTTCTTCTGTTCAACCGTAGCCCTCTGCTAGTTGACTCTCTTTTCTTCCTAAGACGTAGCAGCTATAGGCTGCTGCACGTTAACCACATACATCATTTTTGGCCCTGACTTTGGTTTGATAACTATCCTCTTCTTCAGTTATCTTCACCTAAGTCAAAGCCTTCTCTTTCAACTTCTATGGCAAAGTCTCATTCTTTTTTTCTCTTGTAGAGCTTATTTCTCCTACCACTTTAAACTTGTGCAAGTTCTCCTCACTCTTTTTAAGTTGTTGCTGAAGTCTCAGCAACTCTATCTCTATTTCATCAATTGTTGAAGTCCTTGAGCCAAGCTCTATAGTAAGGTCTTCACATATTTTGATCTGTTCTTCAAATCTTCTCTTCAAGTCAATATGTTCAGCCCTTATTTCATCCTTTTGACTTTTAGCTTCCTTAGACTTTGCTTCAACTTGTTTTATATAGGCCTCCAACCTTCTTATAGTTCTGCCCTTTTTGATTATCTCCTTTGACGCTACTTCTAGCTCAGCTTCAAGATCTGGCTCTTCTTCATCAACCTCCTCTTCCTTTTCAGAAGTTAAGCTACCACCTTCTGCTAATGCCATAAAAACATGCTCATCTGATGAGTCTTCATCTTCCTCCTCATCAGCTTCTTTTGTCTAACTCACATAACTCTTGAATGAGGCTCTCTTCTTCTTCTGTGGGTTGGCAGTCTTCTTGCTAGACTTCTTTGATTTGAATGATAATCTTCTCCATCTTGAATTCTGCTCATCATCACCATCCTCATCTTCATCATCAAGTTTCACTTTGCACTAAGAAGCAAAGTGTCCAGTCTGCCCACAATGATAACATCTTAAGGACAACTGTACTTTTCCCTTCTTAGACCCCTTCTTAAATTTCCTTGTGAAGTAAGCCAATACTTCACCTTCACTTTCTCCCTCATCATCATCATCATCATCCTCACGGGATGATTCTTCCTCTTCTTTTATCTTCAAGTGCTTCATAGCTTTGAAAGCTGCCTCCTATGATACCTTCATTGTTGCAGAGCTTTCAGCTGACTTTATCCTCATCTCATATGCAATGAGATTGCACTGGAGATCATGCAGAGACATAGAATTGAGATCTCTACTCTCCTTTATGGCTGCCACCTTTGAGGCAAACCTCTCAGGCAGAATTCTCAGAATTTTCTTCACAATCGATGAGTCCTTCTTGTTCTTCCCATGACTTCTCAGGTCGTTTACAGCGTCAATAACCCTGGTGAAGAACTCTTGAATTGTCTCATTCTTCTGCATTCTAAGAGATTCATATCTCTCCTTAAACACTTGAAGCTTAGCCTCCTTCATTCTGCCATCACCTTCATAGACTTTCTGTAATCTGTCCCATATCTCCTTGGCAAATTTGCAGTCCATAACTTTAGCATACTCAGCATCTGTCAATGCTAAAATGATGACATTTGAGGCCTTCTCATTTATCTCAAATTGCCTTAACTCCTCTGGGGTTGGGTCTTTACCTTCTTTTGGAGCCACAAAACCCTCCTGTATGCATTTCACCACATTCATGCCCATGGTTGCAAATACCACTTGCATTCTTACTCTCCACATATGGTAGTTGGTTCCATCGAAGATTGGAACCTTTTTGCTATACGTGGTGCTAATGCTGGTATCGGCTTCCATTTCTCAGTATACTGAACAAGTCAAACTTCTAGATCCCTTCAAACTAGTACACCAAGCTGTTAAGCTTCAAACTGGTGAACCAGTGCTCTGATACCAATTGAAGTTCCCTACTTCTCCATAGGATCTACTAGTTTATGATACTGAGAGGGGGGTGAATCAGTATCACCACAATTTTTAATTCACAGGTAAGTGAACAACTTCAACCTCTTCTTAAAAGCGAACTCTTTCTCAGACTCGACTAAGGTAGATCTATTGCTACCTACTAATCACAATAGTCCCCAAAGTCACCTTTCAGACACCTTGCCTAATAGACAATACGGATGTTCTTGTTTAGGTCTTCATTAGGTTATGGGTTGACTGATACTTTAGCTACGTTCACAACTCAATTCGAAACATAGAACATAAAGCAAATTAAGGACACACAGGATTTACGTGGTTCCGTCAACGTGACGTACATCCACGATGGTAGGGACTCTCCCTTACTGAGACTATCCACTATACTTGAGAATTCTAGTTACAATGGATGTCTTAATTATCTGCTCCTTTCAATATTGCAATTAGTAAGTAAGTATAATACAAAGAGTGTCACTTACTATGTCTACCCTTCTTCTAGCTTGTCTTGCCTCTGTTGAATTGAAAGGCTGCTCCACTACCGCTTAAAAGTTCACCCCAACGCTCTCTAACCTCTCTTGAAGAAGTTTGGAAATACGTTGAGTTCTTTCAATGCTTCGCCGAAGTTCTTCTCTACGTTGTATCACACAACTCCTGCTTTTACTGTCTCACGGTCTCACCCGTCTCCTTGTCCCACGATCTCACTGTCTAATGGCTCGCTTGTCCGTTTCTCTCTCTCTTGCTGTCCAGCCGGATTTCTCTCTCTTACCGCTGGATTTCTCTCTCTTACCGTCCAGCCGTTTCAGCTCGGATCTGGTCTTACCTATTCCCGATCTGGTCTCGTCTCACCCATTCCAGCTCGGATCTGGTCTCCCCAGTTCCCAATCTGGTCTCGTCTTACCCATTTCTCTCTCTTGTCGTGTCATTTCCTCGCTGACCGTTGGTGTGCCGGTGGTTTGTTGTCATGCACAGGTTTCTCTCTCTTTTCTCCCGACGTTCCCTTTTCGACGGTTCTCTCTCTTCCGTGACGTTCTGCCATCGCTCCCCTTTTCTGATTTTTGGTCGTCGTCTCCTCTTTTCTGATTTTTGGTTGTCGTCTCTCTTTCTCTTTCTCAACGGGCTCCTGTTCTTCATTTAGCCTAGTCATCGACCTCTCCTATTTCCGACAGTCGACCTCTCCTCTTCTCCCTTTTTTTTCTCTCCTTCGTCTGACGGCTACTTCGTTTTCTCTCTCTTCCCATCGACGGCTTCTTTTCTCTCTCTTCCAAGTGTTTTCTCTCTCTTCGTCCGACGGCTTCACTGTGTGGCTACTGTTCACTCAACGATTATTGTTCACTCAACGGCTACTGTTCACTCGACGGCTACGCCGATTTGCTCAATTTGTCGACCGCTTCTTTTCTATTTTGCCATCCTCTGTTCTGCCGTTCTCTTGTCGTCAGTGTGCTTTAGCTGTATGTTGTATTTTTCTATTTTCTCTACTTGGCCGTCCACACACTTTTATATTTTGCCATGTATTCAATTGTATTGGCCTTACCCTAATTTTGTCTTCCAAGGTCTTTATATATTCTCTTCCGTGAAACTCTAATAGGGCTTATGCGACGAATTTACGTTCTTGCCCTTACGCGATGAATTTACTGTTTTGCCCTTCCATGTGGCTTTGATGTTCTTGCCCCTCCATGTGGCTTTTACCTTCTTGTCTTTCCATGTGGCTTTACTTTCTTGCACACTTAAACCTAGTTGACAACAATTACAACCCATACAAGGTTATGGGAACAACAATAATCTTTTGTGGCTTTATTGAATAAATTACTAATTTATGAAATTCTTTTATATGTTAGATATCGTTAGATTCCCAATTTTAATCAATTTGTTTAAATTACAATTATAACAGTTCAAATATTACAAGTAACTTGCTGCTAATCAAGTTAAGGTCTCTTTATATTCCCCCTTTTTTCTCATTATTTAGTTATTTGTTGTTTTTTGAACTTTCCAATAATTATAATGATGAACTAATACTAAATTACTTTATTTGAATTATAAAAACAATTATTTATAATATGTAACCTATTTAAGTTATGTATAAGTGTTGGATTCACTCATTGTATATTATTTTTATACTTTTAAAGACCATTAGCTATAAAGAAAAGTGCATTATGAAAAAAAAAAAGGCCTTGTCAAATACAAGAGAGGTGGCAACTTTCTTCTTAAGTATTTTAAGTTAATGATGATTAACAAAAGAAAAACATAATGCATAGAAAGAGATGCAAACTAGGTAACTAGTAATAAGGTTGAGTATTTCTAATCTAAATAGTTGGTCATAAATGAGAGGGACAATTTCATAAAGAGGTTGACAGCTAACAATAAAGACTACTAGTAGTTTAAGTAGGCAATAACATGGAAAAGGCATAAGTTTTAATAATCATTAAATGATGAACTCAAATCATGGATAAAGTGAACAGTTTTAATTGATAGGAACAATTTATGATCAGAAGGGAACATAACCTTCCATAAAGAAAGGACTAAGAATGAAACAAAACATAAGACAAGGAGACTTTTAAGATAATCAAAAGATATGTCTCATAATTATATATAATTCCTTTAATTCTATATTTGTAGATTGAATAGTTATATATTTTCACTAATATTGTTTCCATATATGAAAGAAGAAAAGGACCAACAACATTGAATGCAATACACATAAGAAGTGAAAAAGAAAAAAAGAAAAGGCCTATTTTCCTAAGTCCTGACAATCAACCTTTAACCTAGATAAGCAAACTTTAAATAAGCTTAGTAATTTTCTAAACACGTTGCCTAGGAATGTCAAATTAGTGCCATTGTGTATAAAGACATTGGATGTTGAAAAAAAGAATGCTTTTATGGAAGCTTGTGCAAGTAATACACATCGGAAAATTTCTCTCTTATCTTTATAAAAAATTTCTTTCTTATAATCAATATTTTAGGTATTTTAAATAATTGTAAGATAAGTATTTGGTTCTTAAAGAAGGGATGAAATGGGTAATGACTATAATTTGAGCAAGTTAGAAGACTTAAAATGTAGGATGAAGAGAGACCAATATTCAAAATACAAGATTGTTAAAGAAAGATTGAGAAACTATCCACCACATGTATCTTTGGATCAATTTAAACACTTGTTAAAATATTAAAATTCTAAAGAAGCAAAGGTTTATTCTTATATCTTTATTTAATATTTGTGAAACCATTTCTTTTGGTTATAATTTTACTTTGACATGTTGTTACTATTATAAAACGCATATAGATATTAGTAAAAACCAACATAAACATTTGATGAAACCAAATAGGAATACACACTATAGGTAAAAGGAGTTTCACTAGGATTTGAAAACAAATGGTTAGCAAATCACAAAAACAACTACTAATTCACAATTATTACATATGCTACATTGATCTGATTGATTATCTAACCATGATTAGATGTCATTTACCAATGAATATTGATGAGAATCAATATAATTTGCTCTATTTCATTTCATGTTACTTTAATTTGCTTTGCTTCATTGAATTGATGGCATTTGCATCTGAAAAATCATAATCCTAGTAAAAACCCTCATTCTTAGCTTAAATTTTTTAAGGTTTTGCACAAAAGAAAACATGATAAAGAGTACAAGTTCTTAAATATAATAACATCTAAATAAATTATAAGTGATTGTTATTATTATTATTTTATTTGCTTTGTTTGACACTTGTAACTTGACTTGTTTTGGATTTAGACTCAAATTAAGGAGCTTTAATTTCATAGCCAAAAATTTGTTGATGTATTTACTGCAATTGTGAGGGAGGAGCATTATAGGAGGGTTAGGCCTTATGGGAAAGTTATCAATTACACTTCTTTGCAAGAGAAATTAGTTGTTGAAGATATTATGAAAGCTCCAAAAGACTTTATGCAATCAATTAGAGATAATGTAAAAGTTGAGATGCAAAATAAGTTTGAATCTTAGATAGTGGAGTTATAAAAATAGATTGAAGTATAGACTTTTGTAATAACCTACCATTCTTACGTGATGTTTCAAAAATTATAGCAACAAAATCCTATGCTAAACATAACTTTTGACATGCCTCCTATAAGTATTCCATAAGCTTATTCACCTATTAATGCTTTAAGTACACTAAACCAAGAACTACAATATAAGAATAGTCTATTTTCAATTGGCACATACAATCAACGCCTCCAAATATTATTCTTATTTTCTAATTTTGGTTTTCTAATTTATTTTAAATGCTTTTAAGTTCACATAAAAAACTTTGTTTATCTTTTCTAGAATGATACTAATAATCAAACTTTGTTTAAGAAATTGCAATGTACTTTCAATTTATGTGAAATTCTAAATATTAATTAAGCAATATTTTGTAACTTGTATTATTTTGTTTATTTATATTTGTTATAATATTTAGTATTTTAATTAATGTTGAAGTTAGTGTATTATATTTTAATACTTAGTGATGCCCACTTTATGATAAATCCATAATTCATTAGATAGTGTTGCCAATTTTACCAAATCCATTGTTTATTTTACAAAAAATCTAATGCTAATTAAGTAAGATGTTTCTACCAAATTCACTAGAAATCTCTGCTTATTGTACTAGAAAATTGCTATGTATTTAACCATAAAAAAGTAACCTATTCCACTAAAAATAGCTTTCAAATTTACAAGAAACCACTACTTATTCTACATATAATTGTTGCCCATTTTTTAACAAATCATTACTTAATGTAGAAAAATTATTGCCTAAACAAATTAAAAGGCATTTTCAAAAATAATAGAATTGTCATATTTATATATTTCATAACTTTCATATATGACATATTAAAAACATTGCAATAATAATTTAAATTACTACTCAAAACACATTATACAACAATTTTTTTTTAACATCAAAAGCGCTTGTCATTAGCAAACCCATAAGGGCAACAATATACCAAAAAACCTACACACCATTACGCATTAGCCCTATATAAAAAGATAATAGCCATTTGCATAACCACCAAAAAACTACTAAACCATTAACATCCCACAGGTCTTAAACAAAAATTAAGGCCAATTGCCCTAGCAAAAGTAGAATTAAAACTCTTTACATCCAATGATTTGTAACCAAGCACTAGAAACAATCATAATTGTACGACAAAGTCCATATGATGGACCATTCCTTATTTAGCCATTGTGCCTATAGTGAATTTACACTCACAAGGCTAAAAGATGAATAAAACTTGATCTATAGTTTTATGAGTAATGTTTCAAAACACTAACACAAGGTTTAAGGATCTTCTCATTTGATTGTTTATCTATGATATCAAGGTGCAAAAATCACTTTTAATGATTAAGAGAGAACCTCTTAATGTCATATGTTGTCTTCATAAAACAACTATCTCCTTAATCAAAAGGAGTTCCATCTCATTAACACTTAAATCCTCTATCATCTTGGAAAAAAGACAAACCACCTTCCCATCATCACCTTATAAGACATGCCTTATGATCTTCTTACCTTATGATAGCCTCTTGGTGGATCAACCCATATGAGATCTTTAGGACATACAAGACTTTTCTTTATTAGGCAGTTACTCAATTTATGGGAGAAATCCTTGATTATAAAGTTACAATTAAGGTACTTTGCCTTAAACCACCATCACATCCAGATGCAAATTAAGTAATGAATCTTGTCAATTGCAAAGAATTTACCCATAAATATACACTTAGTTCTTGCCAACAATATGGATTAGATGATTGTATGAAAATTTATTAGCCAAATTTCCTTTAATCTACTTCTTTGATTCAGCCCAATCCATGAATCCTAAGCCTAATGTAACAAACTTGAAACCACCTATGATATACCCCACCATTTTAAATACTTACACCACACTATAATGAAGAAGCGAATGAGAGACTAACTCTTGTTTTAAGGCATAAATTGCACACTTGATGTTCTAATTAAAATTATTACCCACCAAACTCAGTTTCTTTTTAATTATTAGTCGTTCCTTCAATACTTGCCACTCAAAAATCTCTACTTTTAAAGGAGCCAATTGCTGTCAAATATGTGTATGTGCTTCATTATACGACCTAAAAAGGTTGTCTTATAATCACATAATGAACTAATTATGAAACATCATTCCTTTCCTTTCGCCATATAAACTTGTCCTCTTCCTCCTTTGAGAGATTATGGGCCTTTAGTAAGTTCATAAACTAGTCATAGACTCCTTACTCCCAGTCAAACAATCCTTAACACCATAATATTTTCCACTCCTACCTTATTTACTCATTCCTTAAATTTATAAATCGGGTTATTTTTACATTATGTGAGGATGAACAATTGGGGAAACCTCCAAACTAATTAATTATTATCAATTTATACTAATGGTAGAAATTCACCTTCTTTCCATTCCCTACCAAGAAGCTAAAATTAGATTTCATAGCTTCTAAATTCCTATTTTCACTCTACTTGGTGAAACATACACCTCTTTAAATTAGTAACATTTATAAGTTTCTTGAAAACAACTTTTATAGTCATATACCATTATTACCATATCTCGCTTTAAATATCTTCACCCATAGTGTGTTTTCTTTATTTTCCACCCTTTACAACCATTTTATCATTAAGCCTCAATTATTATCCCATAATTTTTTGATCTTTAACCTGTTGTGACATTTCTTTTTGCATAAAAGACCCTATACAACATGATACATTTGCCTCTAACTGTCCTACTCCCCCTAGAAGAAAGAGTATTAAATTTTTTCTATCCACTATTATACCTGTTTAGACATATTGAAAAAAGACAAAATACACTACAAGTAATTTCAAATAAGACTTTAAAAAAGCCAATCTTTAAGCCTTTTATAGGAATCTCACTTTCTATCTAACTAGTTTACTCTTTATTTTATAAATAACTAGATCTTGCACACTTTTTGCTTTTAAGTTAACTCCTAGTAAAAGATTAAGATATCTCAAAGGTAGTAACTTAACATAATATCCCCAAAAATTAAATTAACTTTGGGTCTTTGACTCACACCCTTTAATCTCATACAAAAAATATCTTATCTAAATTTAATTTCAGCCCTGCACAGTACTGGAAGTATCGAAGAATCCTTTTATAATTCTTAACAGACTTATTGTCAACTTTACTAAAAATGATAATGTTACTGGAAAATTGTAAATGTGTTAGCCTTGTAACATATTGATATTTATTGTAATAGATTGAAAAACCTGCTATATAAGATATAATGTAGCGCTTGCAAATATGTGAAACTAAAAATTGGTTGTTTTCATTGCTTAAACAACAATTTTATTCCATTGTTATAACTTTAATTTCTTATTATGTACTCCCTATTCAATTATCCACTTATCTATCGAGTCAAATTGAATTAATTAATTCATTATAGGCATGAACCAAACTCATAATCTAATAATCTCAATCCTTAAAAGAACAGCTAAACTTAACGCAAAAAATTAATTGTTAGTAAATGTCACAATTATCATAATTGTCAATCATATCTATGATGATGGCAATTAATGAGATTAATCTCTAGTGATAATAAATTCAGATTGGTAAATGTTAAAATAAAAAATTAACAAATGATGTTTAGCTTTGAAGTGATTTTTGTAAAAGAAAATAATGCATGCATGTATATTAGCAATTAGCAAATTGCCTTCAAATATTGTGAATGAGATTTGTAATTTTGGATTGAAACTTACAACTTCTTGTACAGCCAAGGGGATTTTGCCTTACAATAACATTTTAACTATTATCATCATATTTTCCTTTTCTATGTTTTTGCTAATAGGTTGGTCACAAGCATTAGCAAGTAGATAAAAAGCAATTTTAGGTTTAAAAAGCAAGAAGGGACTATAAGGAACTTCTGGTGGGTGGTGTCGACATCATGCTATAGAGCATACATATTTTTTTAAAAAAATGGATAAGTATTTAAAAAAAAAAGCCTAACATAAGTTTAAACTTAAATTTTATTTTATTTTTGAATAATAGGCTCAGGATATTACTAAATACTTAGATGTACAGTAATGTACATTAGCCTCATGCAAAAAATTGATAGTCTTATGCACTCTAAGCAAAAATGCTTAGCCTTAGATAGACTCAAGCCTTAAGCAAAAGTATAAGCTCTTGTCGTACATGAAAAACCCAAAAAATCCCACCTTATACTCACTTATTGAACTCACATGACAAAATCCATGTATCTAACCCTATCATACTTTGCCATCATGTTTGCAAAGAAATTGCACTCATGTGGTTGAATGATAAAGAAAACTTAGTCTTGGTTCTATCATTAATGTCCTTGGATACTAATGCAAGTTTCTAAGGTCTTCTAATGTTGTCATTTAGTTATGCAATTACAATATTAAAATCACTCTCAATGGTTAATGGAAATCTACCTAATTTTGTTCATTAACTTCATAGTTCCATTGCCTCCTTAATCAATAATAGCTTTATCTCATTAATGCTTAATACAACCATTGTTTTAGAAAGAGACATAATACTTTCTTGTCCCCTCTTTATAGTACTTTGCATATTCTTACCATCTTTAATAACCAAATCATAATTGCATCAATATTAAATTTAATTGTACCTTCTGGTAATGCCTCCTATGCCAAACAACTAGGATATGGCCTATTCCTCCTAATACGTCAAATATTAAAAAGATTAAATAGAAAATCATTAATAATAAAATTATTTTAAAGCCACTTAGCCTTTAACTACTACCACATTTTAATGTGAGTTAAGTAACATATTTTTTGTTAACAAAAGTTTCCCATAAAAGGTTCTCTCATTTTTAGCCAACTACACATTCTAGATAATCATATAGAATCCCATGAACTAAATCTCTCTTGACATACATCTTTGTCATAGTATACACCATAAGCCCCATGTTTACTTCACTATCCTCAAAACCACCCACAAAAGGCCCTACCACTTCAAACACCTACACCATATTGCTTAAATAGGGTCACAATAAAGAAACAAGTGAAAGACAAATTCCAACACTTTATTATAAATCATATAGCTTTTGTCTTAATCGTCATTCTTACAACTATAAATGCTTTTTAATTAGTAATTGCTCCATGATTAATTATCACCTAAAGATCTCTACCTTTGGAAGGGCCAACCTCTACTACACTTAAGATAGCATTGCATCATACCTTAATAAAAACTATCTTGTAAATCACAAAATGACCTCATGATGAAGGTACCATCCCTCTTTACCTATAAATTAGCTTATCTCCCTCACTTTGAGAAAGCCTTTGCGTGTTCAACAAGCTCATAAATTTAATGTGTATATTACTCTCCTAATTGAAAAGCCTATGACGACATAAGATTTTCTATATCCACTTACTCATTAGCCATTGACCAAAAAAATTAACTGAGCTAGTTTTCTAAATTACTAAGCAAAGAGACATGGAAACCTTTGTGCCATAAAAGTGTCATCTATCTATACTTAACCCAAAAAATTCACCTTCCTATTATCCCTATCAAATAGCCAAAATTAGATTTCATTACTCTCGTATACTCTACCCCTTTTTACCACACCAAGCACACCCTTTTCCATATTGGAAACATTTATGAACAATTCATTAACTACTCCCCTGGCCATGTTTACTGCTTATTATATCTCGTCTTAAGGATCTTTACCCAAAATGCACCCTCATCATTTCCTACCTTCCATAACTATTTTAACAGTAGCCCCAAATTATTATCTCTTAATCTTCTAATCCCTAACTTGTCATGACATTGCCTTCTACATATAAGATCCTAACCAACATGGTGCGTGTATTGATGATCATTTTCTTCTCCCTTGAAAAAAAAAATCATTGTATATTTTCCAATCGTTGTTTCACCTAGTTTGACATGCTAAACATAGACATATGATACACTAAAAGAGATTAGAAATAATATTTTAAGAGGACTAACCTCCCAACTTTAAATAGAAATCTAGTCTTCCACTTCACCAATCTAACATTTATTTTTTGGATGATAGGATCCTATAAACCTTTCATCTTGGATTCACCCCTAGTGGAAGCCTAAGATATTTCATAGGGAGAGACCTAACCTTACAATTCTAGAAGTCAGCCCACCTCTATATCCTAATGTCATACTCTTTGATCCTTTGATTAAGTATTCCTAAGATCTTTTGTAAGGAATAGGTAGTTCAATGTCTAAGGCCAAGATAAAGAGGATGAAAAAGGCTTTACAAGGCTTAATCATGGACATGCATGACACAAAGGTTGCTCTAGAAAATTTTAAGGTCATTCTAAAAGTTTCCAATACTATACTGGGAATAATCACTTATCTTTATGTGCAAAATGATGGATATGACTGAGAACTTAAAGAATAAAGGTTTAAGTCTATGATATAAGTCCAAGTCATATAAACAAACTAAGGAAAGACTTAATTTGCATGTGAAGTTGCATTAAAGGGTCTGTTTTTGTTTTGGGTTGCTAGATTTTAAGTTAAAGCTAAATATACATGTAAAAGGCTTAACTTTTTAGATTTATTTGGGTTTATAAGTTTGCTCAAGTCTTGATATATTAATTAGGACTTTTACTTTGACTTTTATACCTAATTGTTATTAGCTGTAGTCTTTTAAGGATTCCTACATCCAGGCAAATTTATATTCCTTACTTAAAAAGATCCCCTATAATTAAGGTATTTCCTATATATCTATATATATATATGTTAAGAAACACATTTTTCTTATAAGATTGTGATATTTACATGTTTATATAAAAGTTACAACTATATAAAATAGGAATAAAAAAGATTAAGGTATTTTTTAGCAAGCTTTTCTTTGCTTTTCCATGTTCTTGGATAAATACATTGTTTTGACTTATCAAAGGAGTGATCAACCTTTGTGGTATCTTAAAATTAGGACTTTTAGGACTTAGTTTCCTTAAGGTGCTAATCTGATCAATTCCACTTGTTTCCTAACTTTTTGGAATGTACATAACAATTTGATTCAAGGGTTTTTAAGGCAGGTTACTTAGTAGGTTCTTTATCATTTGGTATCAAAGTTTTGGTTCTAAAAACAAGTTACATATCCTTCATTAATCTTTATTTAGTATTTTTCTTTGTGCTTTATTCATTCATTGTGTTTCTTTGCTTAGTTCATTTTATTTGTTTTGATTAGCTTCTTACTTATAAAGTTGTGTTAATTCTATAGGTGTTTGATTTGATTAAAAGAAAAGAAAATAAAAAAAAAGAAAGAAAGAAAAAAGGAAAGCAAAAAAGTTATATTTGAGTTAAGTAGTGCATCTTAATTTTTGCAACCTGTTGTGTACATTAAATAAGGTTGGAAATCTGATTTTGTTTTCTTTCCAAACCTAAAAAGGATATATTGAATTTTTTTTCTTTATAAAGTTTTAATTTTGAGATTTGTCACCATTTAATAGATTGCTTCCTGTAATTTGTTGATCTTAAGTCTTTTAAGAACATAAAGAGAGCTGGTTTGAATGGAAAAAGACAAGAGTAGTGAGATTATCATCATAAAAAGCCAAAATAGAGTGAAACATGAATGATAACAATCTAGTTAAGGGCAAACACATAAAGAAGTGTGTGAGGAACAAATTTCTTTGAATTATTAACGTGTTTATACAAGTTGTAAATATAAGTAATGAAGAAGAACAACATAATATAAACATAAAGTTTTGGATAAAGGTCATTGTTGAGCAATTTAAGACAATAAATGCAAAGTTGGATGATTTACAATTACCTAGCAAATCCAAATCCTTTAGAAGACATATGATTAAGGAAGAATCAAATTATGAAGAATCAAGTTTAAGAAAAGGCAAGAAGACTATTTGCAAAAAAGATAACGATTTGGACAGCATAAAGATGAAGATTTTAGAATTTCAAGAGAAGAATGATCCTAAATTTTATTTTGAGTCGGAAAGAAAGATTGAGCATATATTTGATTGTCATAATTATTTTGAGAAGAAGAAAGTAAAGTTGGCAGTCATAGAATTCATTGATGATGTCAGCATTTGGTAGGACCAATTAGTGATAAATAGAAGGAAGAATGGTGAAAGGCCAATACAATTATGGGAAAAGATGAAATTGGTAATATGCAAGAGATTTATACCTAGTCACTACTATAGAAACTTGTATAGAAAGTTATAAAGGCTAGATCAAGAGTCCATGAGTATAGAGGACTATTACAAGGAGATGAAGATAGTCATGATTATAGCTAATATAGAAAAAGACTGAGAGATTACCATGGCAAGGTTTATTGGTAGTTTAAACAAGGAAAATGTTGATGTAGTAAATTTACAACACCATATGGAGATAGAGGAGCTATTACATGAGACTATCATGGTGGAGAAACAAATCAAGTCCAAAGGATCTAAATCTGGTTTGGCTTCTAGTTCTACATGGAAGGTAACTTGGAAAAACCCTAAATCAGCTTCGAAGTCAAAAGAAGATGCAAAGCCAAAGGATTTGGTTGTTGTTTCTAAAGGTAAAACTGAAATCAAATATTCTTTTAAATCTCATTATACTAAGTGTATTAGGTGTCAAGGGTATAGACATATTGCTTTTTAATGTCTAAATAAAAGAGTTATGATCATGTTGGAGAATGGTAACGTAAAAAGGATTAGTTTAAGTAATAATGACTTGTCACCATTGAGGACTATTCTAATGTTGATGTTGAAGAATCTATTCATTAAGATATGCTAGTTGTAAGACATGCACTAAGCATTTAGCCTAAGGATGATAATGATAAGGAGCAATATAAGCACATTTTCCATACAAGATGTCATGTTAAAGACATGGTATGTAGTATGATTATTGATAGTGGAAGTTGTACTAATATTGCTACTATTTTGTTGGTAGATAAGTTAAATTTGGATACCTTCAACCATCTTAAGCTGTATAATGGTTAAATGATTATGGAGAAATTAAAGTAACCAAATAAGTTTTAGTTGCCTAGCAATTACAAGGATGACGTTCTTTATGATGTGGCACCAATGCATGCTAGTTATACACTTCTTAGTTAATCATGACAATTTAATAGGAAGATTATTCATGATGGCTACAAAAATAAATACTCTTTTGGAATTAATAATTGGACTATTGTATTAACTACTATTAAACCTATTGAAGCATATAAAGATCAAACTAAGATAGCAAGAGAGTGCAAAAGTGAAAGAAGAACATATGAAAGAACAAGAGGAATAGAAAAAGAAAGAGAGTGAGAGGTCAAATGAAAGAAGAGAAAGTGAGGTTGAAGGGAAAAATTCAAGTGAAAAGGGTAAGCTGAGAGAAAAGTGTGCAAAAAGGAGAAAAATGTAAGAGGTTGAATGTGTTTGTTGGAAAAAGTGAAGTTAAGAGTGTTATAATTGCAAGGCAATAACTACTTGTACTTATGTACAAAGATGTTTATTTTTTGTCTGATAACCTCAACTCCTCTTTACCTAGTGTGGTTGTTCTGTTATTGTAGGAGTTTGAAGATTTATTTTCCAAAGAAATTCCCTATGAATTATCACCTTTAAGAGAAATTAAGTACCAAATAGACTTTATACATGGTATTACTGTACCAAATTAACTTGCCTATAAAGCTAATCATGAGGAAACCTAGGAGATACAATGGAAAATAAATGAATAGGTGTAAAAGGGATTTGCAAGGGAAAGTTTTAATCCATACTTGGTTCTTGTCATTTTATTTCCATAAAAAGATAGAACATGGCAAATGTGTGTGGATTGTTGAGTCATTAATAAGATTATTGTAAAGTATAGACATCCTATCACTAGATTAGATGGTATGCTTAATAAGTTGCATGGTTCATGTATGTTTTCAAAATTTGATTTAAAGAATAACTATTATCAAATTCACATGAAAGATGGAGATGAATGAAAAATAACATTTAAAATTAAATATATGTTGTATGAGTAATTAGTAATGCCTTTTGGATTAACTAATACACCTAGTACATTCATAAAATTAATCAATTATATTTTGTGTGCTTTCATAGGGAGATTAACTACCAAACCCCTGATACCCTTGCTACTACAATAGTCATACTTGAACACCCTACCTTCCCCACACTTGTCTCAAGAACGACTTTGTCAAATTATGCAATTTTCATCTCTTGCACAAAAAAAATGCTCAAATTAACTTGATTAACCTACTTTGAATTACTTTGCATTTTATGGATCTTTCTAAACTTTCAATATTAATTGAGTAAATAATCATAATAAGAAAGAATAATCCTTACTTGCCCTAATAGTTAAAGCTAAATGACTACTTCCTTCCTTTTATGAGCAATTAATCCCATAACCTTATCTAACTTGAGCACCTTCCTTAACCATGGAATTAAATTTTATAAAACATTTAATTTTTCTTTTTGCCCATAAAATGAGAAAGTAGATGTGATACTTTAGAATTTCACTAAAAAAAATTACATCTATTAAAAAATAAATTTTGTAAATACATAGTTAATTTTATTAAATCATTTTGTAAAAAATCTAACTCATGATCTTGAACATGACAATAAATGATTTGCTTATCATTACATCACTAACTTGGGTGATATAAGCATCTAGTTATCAAACTAATATTATTTATTTTTTCTTTTTGGGTCATTGCTAAGGGACAATGAATTCAAGGTCATAAGTTGCAATCCGCAACCTCAGTTCCTGTACTGTAATCATGACCACAACCACATTTACTGCACAGCATTTAACCACTGTTGTTGACGCACCAATTACGAATTTACAATTGAATGCAACATATAGCTTAACAACCTCCAAGGATATTTTTCTATTTTTTTAAAAAAAAGTATCTATTTTTGTATTCTATAATTTGACTAAAATTTGCAAAGCCTTTTGATTTGAGCCATATTAAAGGAGCGCCATGAGTTTAAAAAAAAAAAAGTGATGGCCTAGAAAAACATTAGCTGACTTCGGTCAGCTTGAATAAAAAAAAAAAAAGGGAAATGATAAGTGAAAAATATAAAGTTCATTTCGAATAAGAAAACATTAAAAACAAAAAAACAGAGAGAGAAAGAAAAAGAAATGGCAGACAAAAAAGAGTAACTCTTGCTTGCGTGCCACATATCTTATAAGGTTAAGTAAGGCAAGAGGGTATTGTTTTGCATAAGATGGTAGCTGCAGAATTGTGGATGCAACCAAGCTTGCTTTGGAGTGTATTTGCACCGAATTTTGAAATTACTTAATAAAAACTCTATCGCCATTCAAAAAAAAAAAAAAAAAAGCCATAAAGGGTAGTCCAACCGTGTGACATGGAGCCATGTAAAACCTCAATTCGCTGTAGTGTGAGTATTTTAATTGTTGAATTTGAGTCCTTTCTGTATCTTGTATTGTCATCAGTAATCTATAAACAGCTCATGACATGCTCTCTTCTGTACTTTGTAGCTCTCTCTTTTTAATATAAAAACCAATATTGACTTATTAAAAAAAAAATTTGTTGGCTTCCTGACATCTCTCTATAATTTTTTTCTCCCCACTAAAGATTTCCCTTGCCATGCTATTACATTAATTCTAACATCATTGGATGTCTTATTTCTTCATTTAGTATAACTATTTTTAACTGAAAAGGAAAATCATAGAAAGATTTGAGATGGAAAAGAATTTTAAAAAGACTAAAATTGATTTTGATATTCAAATGGACTGTGGGCTCTATATTGTTATGTTTAATGCTATTAATCTATTTCATTAATGGAAATATTCTTACTAGCTAGTAAAATGTCACATTCTCAACTATGAAACAAGTGAATTTTCTGAACTGCCTCTCGGTTTTTCTAGCTATGTCACTGTTTTCTGCACTCTCTCCACTCTTTACTCTCTCTCTTTCTAAAGTTTCCTTCGTCTATTTATCTTTTCTTTTTTTTTACTATTTTGTTTTTCACTCACTCATATCTCTTTTTTTCTATACATGTTCTTTCTTTACATTTTCTTTCTCTAAATACTCCTAGTTTTTCTTTATGCTTCTCTCTACTCTCTACACTCTCTTTTTCTTCATATTCTTTGCCATCTTCTCTTTCTTTATATTTTTTTCTCGGTACTCTCTCTCTCTCTCTCTCTCTCTCTACTATCTTTGTGCATTCTTCTTTACATCTTGCCACATCTCTCTCTACTCTTTTTTTTTTTTTCTCGTTTCTTCCATTTTTTGACATCTTCCCACATCACACTAGCAGAGGATGTGAGAGTTTTAACGTCTAATCTTGCAAGCTTTGTTGTTCGACATGCAGGCAAACAAATTAATGGCGTTGCTCATATTTTAATGAATGTAGCATTGTCAGAAGTAGGAGAGGTTATAAGGCATGAACTTAGGCCAAGTGATTATTCTTATTCAGCAAGATATAAGTAAATTTGTTGAATGAATAAAGGTTCCATCCTATGCTAATAAGCGAGAGAGAGAGAGAGAGAGAGACTTTGTTTGGACATGTTGTATGGTCTTGAAACAATGAAATTTTGCTTCCAATCAAAAAGTAATCATTATCTTCTTGCTAAAGCAGAGCAAAACAAAGAGATCAGCTACACCTATTTAGATTTTATTCGCTTGATGATCATATGAGAAGCTAAATGAAGGGCTCAAGTATAGTGGGAAAATAGGTAGTCTTCCGTTCTAAGCATCTTTATATTGTTTGAAGATTTAACCTAGAATGCTAAATAGAGCTTGTAAAATGGCAAGTCAAGTTGAATTGACACCGAGTTGCTTCGAGTGTCTATTTAGTTGGGTCTTGGGTATCCAGGGTTTTAGGTACATTGACTTTCAAGTCCATGAAATTTTAGATTTATTGTGTTTTGCATTATCAAATTTAGATGTATTCGATTTGGAGTCTTTTGAATTATTTATATTTGACTCATTTGAATTTTAGCTTAATTGAATTTTGAGTCAAGAAAATTTTGAGTTTGTCAAATTTTATTTTATTTTAATTATTTCAAATTTAGGTTATTGATTTTTCACTTAATATTGTTTAAGTAGAATATGGTTTCGAGCAAGTTAACTCAATTTACTTGGATCGTGTTGCTTGGTGCTAAAGCATCTTAGCCCAACCCAAACGTCTCGTTCACCCCGTTAATATTCCCTTTCATAAAGGCCCTTACCATCTGTCTCTCTATCTCTCCCTCGCCAATGCTCTCCCAACATTCACACAGAAGGTAAGGATGGGAAAAAAATGGATGGTTGTTGGTGTCTCCTCCTTTAATTAAACTTCCACTCGCCAAAACGATTAAATATGAAAAATCAGAGAAATGTTTTTATAAAAAAAAAAAACAGAGAGAAAAGACCGAGAAAAAGATTTGAAAGGCAGTAATACCACAGCACACAAACTAAGTAGAAGGTATTGTTATTATCATTTAGATAAATACTTGATGAAGGGTCGTTTTTTACTTTATAAATACGCACGTCCTGACCCTACATTTTGAGCACCTCCCCTACTCTGATTTGTGGAAACCGAGAAGAGAGGAAACCCCAAAGGCAGCAAGAAAAAAAAAAAAACCACTTTCTTTTTTTTTTTTTCTCTCCAGATCCTTGCTTATTTTCTCTCCCAGGTCCCAACTCCCAAGGTAATTAGTTACCCAAAAATTGAGACACAAATCTCATAATCTCTTCTGTTGCTTCACTTCTTTTGCGTTAGACAATACTTTTCATATTTCAAAACCATGGAAATCAAAGCACCAGCTGCGTGCTTTCTAAGTTAGTTTGGTGATTGAGAGGCCATATAGAAATGAAACCTAAAATCTCATCAAGAACACTTGGTTTCATGATCAACACTTCGTTTTACTTTTAACTTGTCCACTTCAAGCCCAAGAATGAACCAATGTACCATAGGAACATATAGTTTTGATTTAAAAGATAAATTTTCTTTCCAATTTCTATATGATCATCAAAAGAATAAATGTTAGCTATGTTACAAATTGTCATATAATTCTAGTTTCTATGTATCATTTAACAGTAAAGATTTGTTCTTGGCTTATGTACTACCCTTTTTGGTCATTTTTTTTTTTATTTTGTGTTTTTTTTTTTCCCTTCCTGCTAGCCATGGCACATCCAAGTGAATCCAACGAATCCTCTTCACAGAGGAAGATTGGAAGGGGAAAGATAGAGATCAAGCGGATCGAAAACACCACGAATCGCCAAGTCACCTTCTGCAAAAGGCGCAATGGTTTGCTCAAGAAAGCCTATGAATTGTCTGTTCTTTGTGATGCTGAGATTGCTCTCATCGTTTTCTCTAGCCGTGGCCGCCTTTATGAGTATGCTAACAATAGGTACACAATCACGCTCAGCTTTCTTGTTCTTCAAATTTTAATTCATCAAAAGGGTTCGACCCTTCTAACATCACTATTTTCTGACCAATTTTTTCTTAATTTTTTTTTAAAGAAAATTCTGAGGGAAATTTTCTTCTTTTGTTTTAAAGTTTCCTTTGAGGTCCTTTTTGTTTTTGTTTATTCACTTTATTTTTTATTTAAATGGCTTTTTTTTTTTTTTTTTTGGAGACATAGAATCCTGCTGTGTCAAAGATTTTTCCTTTTTGGCTTCTGCAGTACTGGATCTTTAGGCAGATTTGAAGTAAAGAACACGATCATTTTCTGCGTTCCAGTTTCAAATAGTTCTTCTCTAACCAAGATTCATTGTCGTCCTTCCTTCTGTTTTTTTTTTTTTTGGCCCTTCTGTAAGTTTTGTGGGATTTTTTTCTCCCTTTTATGATTTGTGTGGAATTTTGAGTTCTTGGTCATTAGATGCATAGATCTAATGCAAATAGACAGAAATAGAAGCCAGAGTTATAGTAGTGTGTTACTAGTAGAAATAAGTATTAAGTTTTGGAATGTATGTAGGCCTCAGAGGTACTGAGATCAGTCTCCAATCCCTCCTCCCTTCTTGTTAAATTTGCTGTCCTCTTCCATGATTCTCTCTTCTCTCTCACTGTGCATACATGTAAGAAGGTGCGTGGATGTATGCCATATGGGAGGTAAAGAGAAGGCCTATTGCAATTGGCAAAAGCTGTCATCCTCTCATTCGTTCAAACACTCCAACCTCTTGAACGAATGAGAGGATGACACTCCAACCTCTTGACGCATCCTTAATAGCACGTCAGTTACACATCACTGAAGCCAAAAGTACATCGCCCAAACAAATTAGAATTTTTTCTTTTTTTAAGAAATAAGCAAATTCAGTCATGAAGTCTCATAAACAAGCACATTAGGGTTTCAAAACCTAAACCCCAATTGGTTTTTTCTCTTGGGAACATGCCAAGCCTCGGTTTTCAAGTCAATCACCACCCAGTTAGTTCACCCTCAATTAGGGTTTTGCCTTAATATACACGAAATTTCCTCGGATTTCAATTTGAACCCACGTGAGAACTCCTCCACAGTCAAACTTTACCTAAATTATGGTTCATAAGTTACGACACAATAAGGTCTAGACTTTCAAATGGACAACCCATGAGTCAAGTAATTAAGAAGACTTCTCAAAGACTCCAGACCCATTCAAATTCAAAACCCACTTCAGTTTTCAACTTTCAAGTGGGTTTTCACTTTTGTTTTTCAAACTTGATGAGTAATACAGAGTAGTGACTAGTAAGTGGTAACTGGTTAGTTAGGGTTCAACAAATCAGGCCAACATCAGACAGGTTTTGGGAAGTTTTGGGCTTAGGAACAGAATCTTTGGTCACGTCACACACGATTTTTCAGTTCTTGACTACTGACAAAAGGCTTTAATGTCATGATTCCCGAAACTGAATCCTAATTTTGGCCTTCAAATGGTGCAAAAATGATAAATAAATAAATAAAAATAAATATATATATATATATACACCCACTTCCAGTTCCTTTTCTTAGATCTCCTGTTATATTCTGCCTCTCTTGGTTAAATTCTTATAACTAGTGAAGGAAATAGATGGGCCAATGAGAATGGCTAAAACTAAGGTCATCTTGATACCGCTCTTGGGGGCATTCTGGAATGTGCATTGCATTTGTGGAAGATCTTGCATGGATCAATTTGTGCAAAATTTCCCTTGGACTTTTGGGGGAGGGGAGGTGGGGGGGGGGAAGAGAGAGGAAGGGAGATGTACGACAACTGAGAGCCAATGGGAGAGTTCTGCTCATTTTGGCTGCTTTCATGCAATGGGAAGCGTATACAACTGTAGCCACTGCCATTGGACGGCTCAGATCCGCTCAGAGAGTCTCTCAGTTTCTGACATAATAAGAAAAGTTATGGTTAAAATCATATTATATTATTATCACTATCAGCTTTACTTTACTGAAACAGAATATCTAAGTCCCAACCCCATCATAACTTCCTGGACTCAATCGAGGCGGGTCATAGCCTGTACTTTGTAGGATTATCCAATGAGTAAACGGGGGGGTTTGTACCACGTGGGTCAAACCTAGCCGTGGATATGGCTAGGCCAATCATGTAATAGGATGCATTGCCAGCATGGCAGAGACAGCCAATCAGTTGCTCGACGAAGTTAAGGTATCCGCAAATCATCTTGAAAAGCGGGTTTCCCGTGAAGGCATCATTGTACTGTTCGGTATTTTGTGATTTATCACATCCTCTTGTCACATTAAAGGGACTAAGCAACCAGAACTCTGACCCAAGAAAGTGGGATTATTTTCTCCATCCATTTTTCTTTAGGGTGTCGTATTAGAATCAGTTAACTGGGAGAGTTAGTTGATTTGACTGCTTTAAAATTTAACTTTTTTTTCTTTTTGGGTTTCTTTGCTGTGCTAAATTACGAAGACCAGTTGATCAAGCATCAATGGCAGCATGAGATTCATATCTCATTACGTGCCATAGCACATTTTATTAAAAAAGGAAAAAGATTCGTAAAATGCTAAGTATGAATGATATAATCGATAGGTTGCATAGTATTGCCATAGAGTTAGAAAAAATTTCGGATTGCTCTGTTTTCTTTTCTATTTTTTGGTCTCATTGTTAATCAAGATGTTCCTTTTGTTATAGACATTTATTGAGATTGTATTTGCTCCTGGACTTGAAATCTTCTCCCCCCCGGGCATTTTTTTGTTTATTTCTGTATCTCATGTCCCCATGCTATTTTCAATCTTAACTAAAGGATTTTCCCTTACACTCCTTGAAAAATGAAGAAGTTTTCTTTACAATTTAGACTTTTCACTTGGTTATATTATTAATAAGGACACGGAAAGATAAATCAAAATAAGGCATTAAATTAATATTAATATTGTAGTTTAATTGTGTATAAGATACATATCAAGGTCTTGGATTTTAATTCTAAGAAAGGGTATGAGATTTATATGAACGAGGAGAGCTAACTTTATTGTATAGCTTATAATTCAATGAACTTCTTAACAGATTAAAGGAATAAAAAAAAAAAGGTGGAGTTACTTTAATTGCTTGTTGGTCACTTATGTTGTTTTGATTCTATGACTTAACATCGTGAAGCAGGAAAAATGGCATATGCAAAGGAAAAAATAGGCATATTTTACGAGATATTTTGAGTAGTTATCTAATTAATATATGAATAATAAAATTAATTAACTGTACTATTGGGCCTATAATCTTGGGAGGGTTCACATTAGTGACTATACAAACAGTGAGAGAGAATAGTGCTCTCAAAGAAATGCCATGGGGAGCCCTTTTGTAATCTTGCTACACCTAGTTTAAGAAAATTTAAAATTTGAAGAAGCGAAAAAAATACAGATTATGTACCAAAAACTTGTCATTAAAGTGAAAATGGAAATGAGTCACTTTAATACTATAAAATTCTATAGTTACCTGCCGATAGAATATATATATATATATAGAAAGAGAGAGAGAGAGAGAGAGAGAGTATACCACAAGTTTTCTTTTCTTTCTTTATTTTGTATATAACATAGGAACATTAATAGAGAATTGGAAGCAGTTAATTATCCCACCTATGTATTTATTTTCGAAGCAAAGAACAGAAATTGTAAATTGGTGTGACTGACATGACAACAGAACATATATTCCAGTCCACATTAGAAATATTTAGAAAATTAAAAAGGAGAGAAGGGAGAAAATTGGATGTCATGGAGCAACTACAGATGATAAATAGAGAGCATATATGATTGCAATAAAAGTGTTGAGTGTTTAAGATATAAGACTGCACTAATTAATGGCCTGACTGATGACAATGTCGATCACTTAGCCTTTTTTGGAATTACTTAGCCTTTTTCACAATTGCTTACATGATTTGTTTTATTTACGTAAAAGAAAAAACACCATTATAATGAACAACATGTAAGATAGCATTCACCTTTTGCACTATTTCATTGTGACATCTTTTTGAACAATGATGACATCATTTTGAAATTGTAGACCAAAGGCGTCTAAGTTTAACAATAGCCATAGTCTTTTGAGTTTCAACGTGAAGAATCCTCTTACCTTTTGATGGTTGAAAGAAAATAGATACAACTGAAAGAGAAGTCATGAAAGAAAAAAAGAATAATGATTAAGGGCGACTTTAGCATCCGACGTAGAAAACTAGTCCAGTAGGAGGACAATTCCAAACTGTGAAGAGCAGTTTGGAGTTCTAGCTACTTTGTACTGAATAGTGAGTCCTTTAGGTTAGATTTCATAGTTGAACATCCTGTTTTTTATCATACTAACATTGATTCTTGATTTCCCTTCAGGTCATCAGGCCTATCAATAGCAAAAAATTAGGAAAAATTGCATATGTACTTTGTTCTTTCACCTATTCAAAATCCGCCCAGCATTATGCTTCTCTGTGTTAAGCCATTTGCTAGCAAAATATTCACAAGATGAAGGCATGAAGCCTTCTTTTTAGATTAGATGATTAGGACAATCTCAGTTTCTAAAGTTAGATTAGAGTAGATCCACCTCCTTGTCTTGTTGAGGGAGGTTTGACTCGGTGGGCTACTGCTATTAGGCCTTTCCTCGCGTATTTTTCTCAATGTATGAAAGCATTGATTGATTCATAAAAAATATCATGATATCCTAAAGTTGCTGACTTCATGAATGAATGAGATTTTGAGTTAAACAATAAATTTTTATAAATACAACTAATAGCTGATAATGTTAAGTATTCAAAATGTGAAGTGAATTATTTTAAAAATGCGAAAAAAAGTTTAAATGGAGATAGTACATGGTAGTAGACTGTGCTTAGTGCTTATACGTGATTTGCATTAGCCATTCTCTGTTTATCAAAAGTAGATGCAAATCATATAACTTGTTGACATATGTGTATTGGACCTATTGTTGATTGCAGTGTTAAGCATACAATTGAGAGGTACAAGAAGACATGCCCAGCTTCTTCCAACTATGTGACTGTTTCTGAACTTAATGCTCAGGTACAATTTACCAGCTTAAATAATCGAAGTTTGTCACCATAAATGAGAGTTTGTGCATGGATATTTTCAAAGGTTGACTACCGGTACAATTAATCCTTCACAATCACTAGGTTGGATTTTGTTATCTTATTATAATTCCCGCATACATCAGTCAAAAGTGGGAAGTATAATGCTTGAGGTTGTTATTTCCATTTAAATCATCTATTGATGAGCCCGGATTAAGTTTATTGCTTCAATTCAGCTCCAGTTTACTATTTAAGAATACTAAAAAAATAATAATAAAAAGAAATTAGAGAGTTTTGTCGTTTCAAGTAGTCTTTAAGACTGAAACCATAATTTCATGATTACATTTTATAGATAGCATTTACCTATGTGAGATTTAGTGCAAGTTTGCGCTTATTCATGCATTGACATACATAAAAATCCTTTACATGCCAAGGAATCTTACGAATATAGATATGTCATACCTCATAATCATGAGATATGCTCGTAGCATTTGGTGTTTATAAATTTTCTCTGTGTGTGTGTGTGTGTGTCTGTTGATGCATTTGTGCACAATTGGAACAAAAGTCTGTGGAGTTCTTCTCGGTTAGACAGTAAGAATATGACCTATGTTTAATGCTGTGTGTGTGTGGAAGGATTGTATGAACGTTTGATAGTAAATAGTTTAATATAGCTTCGCATTTTGCGCTTTCTTCGCTGTTATATTTGCATATGTTTGAAAACTAAAAGTATAAGAGCAAGAAAGTAAAAATCTTAGTACGTTAAATGTTCCTACACGAAACGAAAATTATAGCTATGCAATGAGATCTGTTTTAACTAGTTTTATTTGGTTTCGCTAAATTAACGGCAATAAAACTGAAGTTTTTGATTATGTGATTAAAATGCCAACTAGCACGAAAAACATAAGAATTAAGAGACTTTGTTAGAAGCCGCTATCAATTTTTAGGGTTACCGTTTCTTTTGATTCAATCAAGGAAGAGCTATACCAGAATAAGATTCCAAAATGAAGCATGTATACTTAAGCCTCTATGCAAAGGCAAGCTTACAAGTGTGCAACAGCATAGAAAAACGGAATAATATTGTAGTCATGATTGCTTTCGAAACAATCTCAAACAATTGGTAGGAAGATAGCATATGAAGAGTTGTTTGCGATTATTCCCCCCCCCCCCCAAAAAAAAAGAAAAAAGAAAAAAGAAAAAAGAAAAACAGCTAATATTGTTGGCATAGATATGAAACATCTAGTCTCGGTGACCAAGACAATCCCTAGTTATTGGTGGCAACGCACACAAGACCTTCATTTACAGCTCACCTATAAGTAAGCAATATGTTTAATTTTAGAGTATTGATATTTGATAGGCATGGTCTTCATTTTATGGGGCCTTTTAATTCCTAGACATTCATCCTATGCATATCAGCCTGATTCGGTTACATTACAACACATTGTCTTGAATTCTATGTCGTTGTGATGAGTAAAGATTTTCCCATACTTCCATTCAAGTTCAACTATTCTCCCCGCACCTTACTCCATCTTAAGTACAACATTTTGAAGTTTGGACGTTGAACTTTTTACCATTGGCGGCTTTGGTGCTAACATAAGTAGTTAGACTTTCTCACATGACAACAAAAAAAAAAAAAAACTATTGAACTTTAGCTCAAAATAGACAAACTCAATTTGGGGGTGACTTTTTAACTTATAGGTCATTTCTTCTTTTCATGTCTTTTAGATATGAGAATTCTTTCGGCATAGTTACTTAAGCTTAAATAAAACACATTGGACCCCGTAAAATTGTACGTAACCATCCATCTGAGGATGATATGGAGTACAAATGCATAAAATTTGACCACATTGGATCGCTTAGTACATAGGGCAACGGGGATGGATGATCTTATGTTTGAGACTTCGAGCGGAGAAAAGGAACTTTGTGCAAAAATTTTCCTTTAAAGTTTTGTGTTTTGACACGGATTCCTAGTGGAGTACGTAATGCCACGACATTTGGGACTTGTATTTCCAGCAATATCAGCAAGAAGCTGCAAAACTGCGCGTGCAAATTGCCAACTTGCAGAACCAGAACAAGTAAGCGTACATTTTCTTACATTTGATCACTTCACGAGTTGTTCTTCTTGGAACCTTTAGGTGAGAACAGTCATTTTCAGGAACTATATGGGCGAGTCACTGGATTCCTTGAGTTCCAAAGACCTTAAGAACTTGGAAAATAAATTAGAGAAAGGGATCAGCAGAATCCGGTCCAAAAAGGTAACCGCATGAGAATCGATAACGATCAACCAAATTCTTTTATTTATTTATCTTCCTTAATTTCTATTACATTTCCAGTAACCAGTTATTTTGAAATCTTTTCCAGAATGAGCTGTTGTTTGCAGAAATTGAATATATGCAGAAAAGGGTAACACTCTAACACTCCATCCGGCTCAAGGTCCCCCACTTTTCAATTTAACATATGTTCTGACAGGAAGAGTTATCAATTATGCAATCTATGTTTCTGTGATACAATGGCACCAAATAATATCCTATCCTAGTGAAGCTACAAGTGTGATGACGAAGCCAATGTTCTACGTTAAAAAAAGAGAGCAAGCAATATATAAATGAAGAAAGACTCATAATCTAATGTCATATGGTTTTGAATATGACGTGAAGTCAAAGCCCAGGAAAGTGTTGCTTGCTCCAACATGTTATCAATGTTCTCCAAGTTTGCGCTCCTCATTTTGCTTTATTTTTGGTGATTCGGTGTCGCCTTGGAATTGTTGTATTTAGTTTACTTACCTAATCTTGGCTTAGTTTGATTATTTTTTAAGCCAATATGCACAATTGCACATTGCAGGAAATTGACTTGCACAACAACAACCAGCTTCTCCGAGCTAAGGTCTGCTTCTCTGTAACGACACTTCGTCCACCATTCCCAAGGACACTCTGATTATTTGCCTTTGTGTGTTGATTATTGAGTAATACGACCTGTTTTCGTATGGATTTGCAGATTGCTGAGACTGAGAAAAAGAAGCAAAACATCAACTTGATGCCTTGTGGGGATAACTATCATATGATTCAGTCCCAGACATTTGACTCTAGAAACTATTTTCAAGTCAATGCATTGCAACCCACCAATCATTACCAGCATCAAGACCAGATGGCCCTTCAATTAGTGTATGTGTCTTCTTTCGTCCTGACCATCAACTATTTCTAAAAGGATGCAAATTGGTAGTAAAATTGAATTGTTTTTTTTTTTTTCTACCATGTGTACTGTGATCCAATTGTTTATATAAAAATAAGCTCATAATTCATTCATGCTCCCTGTGCAGTTAATTTGATTCAAGGGCAGCTATGGTTCTTGTCCTTCTATCTTTTTTGTGCAAAAAGCATCTGGAATTGGACCAACGGCAGCTAAATATTTGAACGCTGGTAGGACTTAAGAACTCTAAGCAAGCCGAAGTCAGGTCTGATGTTTGCTCCAAATGGGGGGTGCATACTGATATCCTCCATCCACTAGCTCTGTATTAATTTGCAACTTCAAAGACTTAGCGGTGTGCTTGTGTAAAAAGAATTTTCAATTCTGTGTGTTGAGGACATGCACTAAGATTCTGTGACCGTATGCCACTAATTTACTTGTTATCCTTATGGGCATTTTCGTTCTCCTTATCCTAAATCTGCTTGCATGTGTGGTGGAGCTTTACTTTAAGCACCACCAAGTACTTCTTGGCACTAGGGGTGGCCTCGGTCTGGTTCCAATTTGATTCCTGTCCGATCCCATTTCGAATCAGATGTCCGCAGGTATTGGCACAAACCTTTCTGCAGTAAATGTCTTTGATGCCTAATCCCAAGATGTCTCGCAAAATCCTAGAAGGTTGCCCTTGAAGCCTATCGTCTGGCTTCCCATTTTTTTGGATTTGTGCTGTATTTGCAGCACAGAAACTTCCTCTAAACGGCAGGTTTCTTAGTCCCAAATATCCAAATCCATTTGCAGAGGAGCGCTTGGTTCTTATGCAACATGGAACCCACCCCCGATCCTCTACGTCTTTTAGGCCTGACAATTAAATCTCATCTGACATTTTACAGCTTTTTACCGATGTTACCAAACCAAAAGAATTTGCTTTGGAAGTTGACAAGAATTTGATTAGAGCAAGCCTACCACCCAATGACAACAACCGTCCCTTCCAAGCTACAAGTCTTCTTTTCATGTTGCTTATCGCCGGTTCCCAATAAAATTTACGCCGAGGATTGGCACCAAGAGGAAATTCCAAGCTATGTAAATTAAAATGATCAGCTATCTTCTCTGAAACACAGCACCATGACGGTCACCATCGAAAAGCATCATGAGGCCCAAAGGAGGCCGCTCCAGCAAGATCTCACCAGATATACAAGAAGTGCCCCACTTTGCCAAGAAATCAGCACAAGAATTACCTCCCCACAGCACATGCTTCCTTAATGCTTTTTAGGGAGGAGGTGCTTGTTTCTCGCCCAATCTGCTAGGTGGCCTGCATTCTAGCAAAGACACGGGTGTGGCTGCAAGCACTAGCAAGAGTGATTGTCCATTGATGTACAGCGAAGGCTACATTTATAATTGAGTAACCCAGCTAATGGATGAGACAAGCTCTTCCGGCTGGAGATCAAGTGCAGTGCTTCAAGTGAATTAGTCTCGAGAATAATACTCCAATGTCTTCTTAGTTCATAGCTGAGCTCGATTGCATGCCCAATGCCCATTATTTCTGCCTCCAAATTCGTGCTGCAACCAACTAAATCCATGAAACCCCCTTCCCAAACTCCAAACGAATCACGCAAAAGGCCACCAAAGCAGCTTTTCTTCGGTGTTTCCCTTAGCACTTCCATCCGTATTGAAGGGCGTGGCTCCCTGTTACGATGTTAAGTCCTCTTTCCTTGATTGTTTCTCTAATTTTATTTCCTTAATTATTGTTTTTGAATGATTGTTAACATTGTTAAATGTAGCGTGACGATAATTGATTGGATCTATTAAGTTTGATAGTATTTTCTATTAAGGCTAATACATATGATTGTATTTGCTATGTGTCTATGTCTGTATATCAATGTCCTTTCTATAGATGTACATAAGAAATATTGAAAACCCAATTATAGCCTCTCTCTCTCCCTTTGACTCTTTCTTCCTCTACTTTTGTGATATTTTTAATTCTCCCTAAATTTCTTTCTCTTTAATCTCCTACCGTACTGAGATCTGACAAATTCTAACATTTTGGTATCAACACAATACGATCATGTGGCTATATAGCTAGCGCAATTTGGTAAGAAAAGCGAAGACTATGATAATGACTAGAGCTACTTCTTTAATGGCATTTGAAGACGTTTTTGAAGGATTAACGAGTAGATGGCTATGATGCAAGCTTAATTAAAGGAGTAAGAAAACTGCACAATTAAGCTACAAACAGTTTAGAAGATGAGATTCTCTTAACAAGATACTCAAATTTTTTTAGTTAATGAAGTTCTTGACTGTTAAATTTGAAAATAACGCTGCTAACGAAATAGTAGAACCAGATAAGGTTGGACATGCATTAGAATCCCGAGTCAATTCTTAAGAAATATATCCAAGGAAGGAACAATGGTGAAAATGAGAAATAAAGTGTGGAGGATATTGGATTTGGATTTAGGGTTACCTTCCCTTATTTTGAAAAAGCAAAACCTTAGGGGATAAAAAATTAAATGTAATAGTTTCTTTAGGTTGAATAATGTCAATAAAGAAGCAAATGTGGAAATATTAGCAATATGCTTTGAAGAAACACCTAAAGACTAGTTTTAGTACTAGTAGTTGGACAAGAGCACCATTACATGGGATAACTAATTTATACATCAAATTTAGTGGAGACGTGTTAAGGAGTGTTGTTAAGAAATTTAATGAGTTGTTGCAACTTAGATCAATATTAGAGTATTAGGAGACTTTTAAGGACTTAAAGACTTTGATGAAGCACTCCAGTCCTGGTTTGTATAAGGAATACTTTATCCTAAATCCTTAGTTTATCTATACCATTTAGCAACGCTTCAAGGAGAGGTAGTAAATGGATTTAATAAGTAGCATAAGCCAACAAATGTTAGAAGTTGGTTTGTTGGTTCCTTTGCTCTTGGGACCAATTCTTATACAATGATACAAGTAAAAGTTAATGTTTACCCTAAAATAGAGACCATGTTGAAGCTTGCAATTATGCACCTTGTGGCTATTGAGTAGAAACCTATTATTGATATGACTAGAACATCTAATCCTTATTACCAATGTGGAGAGAGGTATTTCTTTGGACATTAGTGTGCCAAGACATAAGCCTTAGATGTGCTAGAAAGTGAAATTGAACAATCCATAAATGAGCCAAAAACAAAAAAAAAAGGGATTGGGGAACTTAAAAGCAGTATAAGAAATGTATGATAGACCTTTAATCGCACTATTTGTAAATGCAATTACTAGTGATGTAGGGGAAAACACATTATAATTGAGAGGTCAAGTGGGGAAAAAAGCTTGATTATTCCTACAAAGGTTTTGCTATGAATACAATACAAGAAATATAATGTGAGATGGTAGTGACTTAACCATTATTGGTGAGAGTGGTTAATGGTTAGAGAATAAGGAGTAAAGGACCAGTGTTGCCAATTTCAATGGACGATGCATGGTCATACCTTTAAAGCTAATTTGAGGTTGATACCAATTGGAATATATGACATAATGTTAGTGAGGGATTGGATTAAAAGGCTTGGTTTTATAACTTTGGACTTTCTAAACTAAAATTAACATTTATTAAAGATGATAGACTTACTGAGCTATATGAAGTTACTTAAGCTACATCTCTTCAATTGATGAAAAGAAGGCTAGGAGTGTACAGACTCACTTTTTAGCTCTAATGACTATAGTGAAGAATAAGCTTTATTAAAAATTTTGCAAGTAATCTAGGATCAATATGAAGATGTGTTTGTTGAACCTAAAGGTTACCTCTAGCTAGACTACATGATTGAAACTAGAAATTCAACCAATTAATATGAGGCCTTATAGGTACTAGAAAATTGAAAGTAAAAGACTAGTTAAAGAGATGTTGGAATCTTTTATTATGCAACATAGTACTAGTCCATTTACATCACTTACCCTACTAATTAAAATGAAAGATGAGATTTGGAGGTTTTGTATTAACTATAAGTAGTTAAATTTATTAATTGTCAAGAACAAATTTTATATACCCATTATAAATGACATCCTGAATGAACTTCATGGTGATACCATCTTTTTCAAGATAGATTTGAGATTTGGCTACCATTAGATTAGGATGAAAGAAAAAAACATCTTTAAAATTGCTTTTAAAACTTATTATGACCATTTTGAGTTCAAGTTTATGCCTTTTGTACTAATTAATATTTTTGCCACTTTCCGAACATTTATAAACCATATATTTGAGGAGCATCTTAAGAAGTTTATCTTAGTGTTATTTGATAACATTATGATTTATAATCCATATCTTAAAACTTATGCTTAGCATTTAACTTACGTCTTAGAGATTCTTAGGCAACTTGAGTCATTTACTAAGAGATCTAAGTGTTCTTTTAGGTATCACAAATAAAGTATTTAGAGTACATAATCTCAAAAAATGGTGTTTCCATTAATCTTGGTAAGATAAAAGTAATGTTAAACTAGTCAACTCTTACTTCTTTTAAGTCCTTAAAGGATCTTTATGTTTGATTGGGTACTACAAAAACTCCATTAAAGGGTATGGTCAATTAAGTAAGCTCTTGAATGAGTTGCTCGAAAAGGACAACTTTTATTAAAATTCTAATGCCAATACTACTTTTAAAGGGTTAAAAAGGGTTATGATTATAGTATCGGTAGAAGTCTTACCTAATTTTTGTAAGTTTTTATCCTAGAGATAGATGTTAGTAAGTAAGGTATTGGGGTAGCTCTTATGCAAGAGGGGAGACACCTTACTTATCTCATTAAGCAATTGAGTTTAAGACACTAAATATTAATTATTTATGAAAAGGAGTTGCTAGTTATATTGATGTTAATTAATAAATGAAGGCATTATTTAGAGGACCATTCATTTATGATAAAAATTATCTATAAGAGTTTAAAGTATTTATTATATTAGTAGTTATATACTTATATTTAGTAGTTGAAAGGATTAACTAAATTACTAGGTTTGCATTACTTTATACACTATAAGAAGGGAATTGATAATATTATAGCTGATGTATTGTCTAAGATGGAGGAAAAATATATGGATTCAATTCTTAATGGTGACTTAAAAGCTTATTTTGCCATTATTACTATAGTAGAACTGTTGTTCCCATATAGAGGGGTAAGAGAGTAATTTGAAGCTATGTGGCAAGAGAGTAATTTGAAGCTACATGGAGGGGCAAGAAAGTAAATCATAATATAGTAAGCCCTAAATTGGAAGACAAATGTGGTGGATGAAAGAAAGAAGAATAGACCCGTTGGTAAAAACAGAGAAAACAAAGTCGTTGGAAGAGGGAGAAAATTAGGAATGGCACACCACCAGCAAGAGAGAGAAACCCGTGAGGAACGGCACACCATCGATACACCACCAATCGGTGAGGAGACAACACGGCGAAGAGGTAGAGAGAGAAACGGATGACATAATCAGGTCGAAAGGGAGAAAATACAGAGATGACCGAAGAGGAGAGTGGACAGCAAAGGAATGCATGGCGAGAAACACAAAAACTCTCGAAAAAAGGTGAACGAAAAAACCCGATTTGGCCAACCAAGAGGGGTACTTGGTAGAATAGGGGTTGGATGGGAAAAACAGAAACCACTGGCCAAAAAGAAAGAAAACTCGAGACGGCAAAATAGGGGTGGACGACTGAAGAAGAGTGACTGGCAGAAAAGGGAGAAAATCCGATACTACCAAAGAAGTGTGAACGGACAAGGATAGTAGATCTGGTATACGTGAGGCTTGAGAATAGCGAAGTCGGTGCAAATTTGAAATGTGAGACCTGAACGTGCAACGACAGACCAGAAGCATGAGTGCAAGCCATGAAGCCGTGAGATGGTGAAAGTAAAAGTTCAACAGAGGCAAGATAAGTTAGAAGAAGGGTAGACACAGTAAGTGACACTCTTTGTATTGTACTTGCTTTGTATTTGCAATAGTGAAAGGAACAAAGGATTAACACATGCATTGTAACTATATTGTGAACATCGGAAGTACCATACTGGTATTCTCAAGTATAGTGGATTGTCTCGGTAGAGGAAGAGTCCCTTCCACCGTGGACGTATGTCACATTGATGGAACCATGTAAATCTCTTGTGTCCTTACTTTGATTTACATTCTGTGTTTTGAATTGAGTTGTGAACGTAGCTAAGGTATCATCAAACCCATAACCTAAAGAAGACCTAATCAAGAACATCTGATCTGTCTAATAGATACAGAATTGCTTCAAGAGATACAGAAGATTGGCTGAAAATGAGAGTGGAAGGAAGATCAAAGTATTGAGGTTAGATCAAGGCACTGAATTTACAAATGAAGCTTTTGAAGATTACCTTGAGAAGTATGGTATTCACCATCAGATGGCAGCAGCAAAAACACCTCAACAGAATGGGGAGGTAGAGAGGAAAAATAGAGTTGTGGTTGAAATGGCAAGAACTCTACTGCTGGAATCCAAGTTTCAGACAAGATTTTGGACAGAAGCAACATTTACAGCTGTACATCTACTGAATAGAGTCTTACTAAGGCCCAATACTGATAAGACTCCATATGAGCTATAGAGTGGGAAGAAGACAACAGCTATGTATCTCAGAATCTTTGGCAGCCCATGTTTTATGAAGAACAAGGAGTAAAACTTGGGAAAATTCAATGCTAGGTCTGATGAAGGCATCTTTGTGGGATATTCAACAAAGACAAAAGGTTACAGAGTTTTCCTACATAAATTGGAAAAGTTATCACGTTCAGTGATGTGAGAATAGATGAGAACTGAAAAACAATGCAGAATGGAGAAGCTGAGGACAATGAAGAAGACGACTTTAATGTAGATGAAGAATCAGACCAACCTGAAGAAAAGGAACAAGAAGTAAGTTCAGACTTGGAGAAGAGTGAGTCTGAAGATAAAGAAAGAGATCCTCTTGCAACTAAGACTGTGCAAGAAAGAAGGATAAGGAAAACGTGGACCAGTGCTCATCAAGGAAATCAATGAGGAGCTGGTTCAAATTTCATATATTCTTACTAAACCTCTATCTACAGAGTTGTTTGAAAAGTACAAAATGAGTCTGTTCGTGCAAATGCCTCCTCAAGCTTAAAGTTCAGGTGAATCCTCTATCTTTACTTTGCGAGTTTTTTTTGTAATTGGTTGGCAAAGGGGGAGAGAAGCAACAGTGCAGGGGGAGTGCATATTTAGGGGGAGTTGTAATTACTGTATAATGACTTTTGTTATGAGTGTTGCCAACAATTACAAAAGAGGAGATTGTTGTTCCCACAGCCTTGTATGGGTTGTAATTGTTGTCAACTAGATTTAAGTGTGCAAGAAAGTAAAGCCACATAGAGGGGCAAGAGAGTAATTTGAAGCTATATGGAGGGGCAAGAAAGTAAATCACAATATAGTAAGCCCTAAATTGGAAGACAAATGTGGTGGATGAAAGAAAGAAGAATAGACCCATTGGCAAAAACAAAGAAAACAAAGTCGTTGGAAGAGGGAGAAAATTAGGAATGGCACACCACCGGTAAGAGAGAGAAACCCGTGAGGAACGGCACACCACCCGCACACCAGGGGTCAGCAAGGAGACAACACGACAAAGAGGTAGAGAGAGAAACGGATGACATAATCAGGTCAAAAGGGAGAAAATACAAAGATGGCCGAAGAGGAGAGTGGACGGCAAAGGAACGCATGGCGAAAAACACAAGAACTCTCGAAAAGAGGTGAACAGAAAAACCCGATTTGGCCAACCAAGAGGGGTACACGGCAAAACAGAGGTTGGACGGGAAAAAGGAAAATCACCGGCAGGAAAGAAAGAAAACCCGAGACGGCCAAATAGAGGTGGACGGCTGAAGAAGAGTGACCAGCAGAAAAGAGAGAAAATCCGATACAGCCAAAGAAGTGTGAACAGACGAGGAGAGCAGATCTGGTATACGTGAGGCTTGAGAAGAGTGAAGCGGGTGTAGATTTGAAACGTGAGACCAGAACGTGAAACGGCAGATCAGAAGCATGAGTGTAAGTTGTGAAGCCGTGTAATGGTGAAAGTAGGAGTTGTGTGAAACAACCTAGAGAAGGAATTCAGTGAAGTATTGGAAGAACTCAATGTATTTCCAGATTCTTTCAAGAGAGGTTAGAGAGTGTTGTGGTGTACTTCTAAGCTGCAATGAAGCACCCTATTCAATTTAACAGAGGCAAGACAAGCTAGAAGAAAGGTAGACATAGTAAGTGACATTCCTTGTATTGTACTTGCTTTGTATTTGCAATAGTGAAAAGAATAGAGGATTAAGACATGCATTGTAACTACATTGTGAACATCAGGAGTATCACACTGATATTCTCAAGTATAGTGGATTGTCTTGGTAGAGGAAGAGTCCTTACCACCGTAGACGTACGTCACATTGATGGAATCACGTAAATCTCTTGTGTCCTTACTTTGATTTACATTTTGTGTTTTGAATTGAGTTGTGAACGCAGCTAAGGTATCATCAAACCTATAACCTAAAGAAGACCTAATCAAGAACATTTGATCTGTTTAATAGGTAAGGTATCTGAAAGGTGACTTTGGGGACTATTGTGATTAGTAGATAACATTAGATCTACCTTAGTCGAATCTAAGAAAGAGTTCATTTTTAAGAAGAGGTTGAAGTTGTTCACATACCTGCGTATTGATGAGAGTGAAAGTATTAAAGAAATAGAATACTTTGGCTTAAGTTATTAGTGTTTTTAAGGGGTGTGATATTGATTCACCCCCCCTCTCAGTATCACAAACTAGTAGATTCTAGGGTGAAGTTGGGAACTTCAAGAACTGTGGTACAAAGAAGTGTTAGCTGATTATGACCAAGATAAAGAAGTTATGGATCTAATCATTGACCTAACTCTATTAAGATTATCTAAACTCTATTATTCTTTATAGAATGGGATCTTAATGTACAAAGGGAAGATTTACTTAAGGCCCATTAGGAACTTAAGAGCTTAAATGTTATAAGAGTTCCATAACTCTATTATTAAGTCTATTATAGGGTTAAAGGGAGTTATCATAAACTAAAACAATATTTCTTTTGGCCTAAATTTAAGTAGGTAATCAAGAAGCATTGTGTAGGCCTATGATGCATACTAGAAATGTAAAAGTGAAGATATCAAGTACCTCAGGCTCTTGTATCCCCATAAATTGCCATCCTAAGCTTAGACATATATGAGTTTAGACTTCGTTAAAGGCTTGCCAAAATCAAAAGGGAAGGATATTATAATGGTGGTGATAGATAGGTTTAATAAATATGATCACCTTATAACTATGTCCCATCCTTTTACAACTGTCATGGTAACTAAAAACTTCAGGAAAAATATTTATAAATTTCATGGCATGCCAAAGACTTTAGTTTTTAATAGAATTAAAGTGTTTACTAGTTTATTTTGATGGGAACTTTTCACATTATTAGGCATTGAACTCCACCTTAGTTCAGCTTATCATCCATAAACTAATAAGTAGATTTAAAGACTCAATCATTATGTGAAGACATATTTAAGGTGTATGACTTTTCAAAGGTCATAAAGTTGGATAAAATGGTTGCACTTTGTTGAATATCGATATAATAGTTGTCATCTTTCTGCCTTATGAATGTCTCCTTTTCAAGCTTTTATCATTGTGAACTACCACAATTGGCTAAAGTAACAACTTTTTAGTCACAAGTGGCTTTAGTGGTGTTTTACCTTCTAAACAAACACATAATGACTACTTTATTGAAAAATTGGCTTAATAAAGCCAAAAATTATCTAAAGTATTATGTAGATAAAGGTAACTTTGATAAAAGCTTTAAGGTTAGGTAATGAATTGATTTAAAAATCCAACCCTATCAACAAACTTCAATTACTCTTTACAAGAACTTAAAGCTCACACTTAAATTTTATTGGCCATGTTAAGATTTTGGCTAAGGTGGTCTCTCTTGTGCACAAATAAGACTGCTAATAAGGTCTCTCATTCATTTAATCTTCCATGACTCCATACTCAAGAAGGTAATACATTCCTATGGTTGAGTCATGTCCTAATTGCATTTGATTGGTATTGATGGTCAACTTCTTGTGGAACTAGTAGTTGTACTTGGTAAGTAAATTGTTCAATAACATAACCAAGTTATGACTTAACTGCTCATTTAATGGTCTAATTTGTCTACTGAAGATGTAACTTAGGAAGATTATAGATTTATTACTATTTAGTTTTTGGAGTTCTAGGCTTGAGGATAAGGTTAGCATTGTAAAGGGCAATGTTATGATCTTGAGTCCTATTTCCTTAATTATTTTTCTAATTATATTGTTTAGCTTTAATTATTAGTTTCAAAGGTTGTTAAAACTGTTCAATGATACATGACATTAATTGATTAGGTCTAATAAGTTTATTAGTAGTTTGTTAGTGTCTTTGTTACTATTTTATGTTAAGTTTAATATATATCATTGTATTTGCCATATGTCTATAAATAATATACTTCTTATAGACTTAACTAAGTAATATAGAAAACCTAATTATAGTCTTTCTTTCACTTCAACTCTTTCTCTCTTTACCTTTGCAATTATTTCAATTCTCCTTAAATGTTTTTTCTCAATCTCTTCTATTTTGAGATTTGACAAACCTTAATAATTTGGTATTCAAATAGTATGATTGTGTGGTTATTAGCATAATCTAGTGAGGAAAGAAAAGTCTGATGATGATTAAAGCTACTTTTTTAATGGTGTTTAAAGATGTTTTTGAAGGATTGACATACAAATGGTTTTAATGCAAATAATTTAGGAGATTCTCTTAACAAAACACTCAATTTTCTTAATTAATGAAGTTGTTCACCATTAAATTTAGAAAGAATAGTTTTAGGAAATAGTAGAACTAGATAAGGTTGAACATTTAGTAAAACCTCCATAATAAAAGGCTTTATAGAAATCTTGCTTATTCCTACGAAATATATCTTAGAAGGGAATAATGGTGTGAATAAGAAACAAGGTATAAAGGATAATGGATCTAGGTAGGGACATAAGGTTACCTTACCTTATTTTGAAAGAAAAAACCCTAAGGAATAGTTAATTAAATGTAATAGGTACTTTAGGTTGAATAATGTCAAAGAGGAAGCAAAAGTGGAAATGGCAATAATGTACCTTAAAGAAAGGCTTAAAGCTTAGTCTAATGTTGGTTACTAGAACAAAGCATTGTCATTTGAGATAACCATTGCTCTAATAAATAAATAGGACTTAACAAGAGAGTGATGTAGGAGATGCTCACCAATTAAACCATAAAAAGACATAAGAACCTATCTTGATCCTAAAGCCAAATCCCTTTTTTATTGTGTTGAAACTCTTGAAAATTATCTACCATAAATAAGATGCCAAAGATAAGCACCATAGACCCTTTATTAGAAAAAAGGAATGTTTACTTCTTTGCAACTAAACCCATATTTTATTACTATTCTTGGGCAACTTTTAGCTTAACTTTCCAAGCATGACAATGTTGTTTAAGTGTGCTCAATGAAAACCTAATCCTCCCTCCTCCTTAGATCATGTCACCTTATCCTAATTCACCAAATGAATGCTACCTCTCCCTTAGTCAAAATCCTAAATAAACCTTCGAGTGATCTTATCAAGTTCCTCACAAATAAAATTAGGAAGCCAAGTTGTTTGCATGGAATAGGTTAGAATGGATGCAAGACAATTTTGTGCCAACGTAAGTCAACCAACCATGCTTAATAGCCAAAATTTCCATAAAAAGAGATGATGTCAAACCTTTTCTAGGATGAAAGTATAGGTAACTTGAAAAGGTCATTCATGGATAAGAGGCATACCTAGATATTTCTTCAAACATTTGTAAAAAGCAAAATGACTAACTTGTTAAATTTGGCAAAGAACTCCTTTTGAAATATTTTAAGTTGCAATGGCCTTGGATTTGGCTTCATTAAATTTGAAGCCAAAAGCCAAGCAAAAAATGCTTTAAATTTGATAGTATAACTTTAGCTTGATTAATAGAAGCTTTAGGACAACAAAAGATCATCTATTTATAATAAATAGGATAAAATGGGCCTTGATAAGAATATTTTACTACTTGCCATTCTTTTTGAATCACTTTTAAATGAATATACAAAAATAATTGCTTAATGCATAAGACATATAAATACGAGAATCAAGGATCTCCTTGGTGTAGTTTGTAGGATGGTTTTAAATTAGGTAATCTTTCACCACTTTATAATATAAACAATGAAACACTAAAAAGGCAAAACATAATCAATTTAATATGCTTATAAGAAAGCCAAAGTCATGTAGAGTGCTTTTTATAAATCTTTCAATCCACTTAATCATATATTTTTTCTAAGTCAATCTTATATGCTATCAAACCTTTGAAGCTTTTAGTATGTCTAATTACATTCATGTCTTTTTAGGTAACAATTATATTATTTGAAGTATTTTGACCTAGAATAAAGCTACCTTATAGGAGACCAATAATGTCATCTAGCCTTAACCTAAGTTGGTTAACTAGGACTTTTGTGATTAACTTGAAAAAAACTTAAAACAAGCTAACAAGCTGGAAGTTTGTAATTTGATCACTAGTATCACCTTTCAAAATAAAGTAGATGAGTTTTTTCAAAATACTATTAGAATAGCTCTCATTCACAAAAGCAACCTTAATAATAGCCATAATTTTAGCACAAATAATATCGTAGTACATCTTGGAAAAAATATTTTAAAAACCATCTAGACTTAATGCTTTATAAGAATTCATTGATTTGAGTGGTGCATAAAATTTCTTCTTTTGTAACAGAAACTTCTAAACAATTACATTGTGGCTCAAATAACTGAGTCGATTAGTTATTAAAAGTAAAGAAGTATTCTCAGTGGATGAGAACAAGCCCTAGAAATAAGACATAATCTCCTTTTTAATAGCTTGTTTATTAACAAACCAAGTTATATTTATAAGTCTTAAAAATGAATACCTTAACTTCTTGACTTTATTAAATTGATATTTACCTCCTTTTTTTTTATTTTTGAAAAACTCAATACATTATTGAAATTCCCCATCAAGAGCTAAAGGAGAGAGTTTTGATAATCAAGAGAAAAAATTATTCTATTGAAGTTCTCATTAGGAAGTAATTAGGCTTGCAAAGATGGTTGTTTTTCTTTAATGTACTCTATTAGATTGTGGAACCTTAAAGTGAATTTATTGATCACATTTTGAAATAGAATGAATTTTGACTTATTAAGATCACTAAAGAAGCCAAAAAGCCACCTACAAAGTCATTCAAGTCCATAATTTTAGATGAATCACCAAAAAAAAGTGCCATTTATCCTTAACTTGTTCAAAAGGAATATGAGCTTTTACAATGAAAATAATGCCTAGCTAATGACTCTTTACTAGCTTAATATGGTGGCACTTCGCATCCTTACTACTTACACCCCTAATATTCCAAGAGAGAATTTTGAGGATACTTTTATTATCACACATTATCATAAGAAAACAAAACAAATATATATATATATTATATGCATGAATGAAACAATAAAGAACCAAGCCATCAAAGCTTTTGCTCCATGCAATCAATCAAGACTAAGAAATTTAATAAGTGCTGTAAAGCACAATTATTCAAAGAATCAGTACTATGATTTGGATTCTCCACACAATTATCTAGAGGTTTGCCTTAATAAGTGAAACTTGACTAATCCAAATAAGAAGGATGGGAAGAGGTAAAATAAGAAACATCTGGCTAAGGCTTTAACCATAGTCCTGTTATAAAATAAAAGTTGTCATTAAAAGGTAAAATTTCTAAGCAAGTATCCATTAGAGTAAAGACCAACATTAGAGTCAAGGTAGGGAATGTCCATTACATATTATTATTAACCAAAGTGTCATTTGTTAAAGACCTAGAATCCTTTTGATTAAACACCTTGGGTTGATGAGTAGCTCTAATATTATGGGTACTTTTAGCCTTCTCAAGTGAGTTCTTAACAAGCCTTGAATCCAACCCATGCTTCTTATTTAGATGTATACATATTCTTTAGGCTTAAATTATTAAATTCTCCCATTGAATATCAATTGCTTTATTTGACACAATAATAGAGTGATCTTCTAGAACAATTTCAAGAAATAGTTTATATATATGCTATGAAATGGATCCAAGGAAATAAAATTTATTAGAATTCAAAATCTCTAATTTGGTAAGAGCTTGTAACCCATTCTTGCTCTAATTATGCCATCTTTTAGCAACTAGCATTTAGAGACCATGTTCCATTGAATTTTTAGCATGATTTCAACCTTGTTTAGCTAAAATCAAACTACCATGCTCATAATGGGCTTCTTGGTTGGCAGTAATAGAAGCCAGAGGATAGCAAGCCTTTAATTAATGGCAAAATTACCATAATATAATTTGGGACGATTAATAGATGCATGACTAGATCTACCACAACCAAAGTACACTATATGCAAACTCTTATATTCCACTTTTTTGCAATGCTTATTAAGTTGAAATTAAGAGATCAATGGATTGACTAAGTCAATCTCTATGCATAATTGAGAAAAATGACCCCTTCTAATAAATCAAGTCTTCTTGTTAACTTTTATAGTTCTACTAATACAAGATGTAATAGCCATAAGGACATTATCATCAAAATATAATGTTGAGAGCTTTGGGAGTCTCACCCATGCCAAAGTTGACTCAATAATAGCCTTCAAAGGAATAAATAGAGAATCCAAATGGCAAATTGTATCATTTATCACTTTATTCATATCTTCATCTAAATGAAACTTAAAGAAAGAGAAGCGAGCCCATAGGTTAATGATATCTATGTAACTCAAAAGTTTCCACAACTATTCAAGCTTTCTTACCAATAATTGGTAACCTACTAATCTACCCAAGAGTTTTACCATAAAGGCTTTCTTCCATGGGTCAAACAAAAGTTATATGAGGTTTGGAACCATAATTAAATATGGTATAAGGGTTTATCATCCTTATAGTCAATTTTAATTTTGCCAACCACTTTAATATCAACATCCTTTAATGTTGACAAAGAATCACTATTCAAAAGCTTCTTTTAGAAGAAATGACTCTTACATTTTGTTGGAATGAAATTAAAATCAATGCCTTAAAATACTACATCTAACATCTCATAATAAGGTGGTTTGTCCAAGGAGACAAAGCCAAGCAATGCATGTTGCAAAAAACTAGGAGAAAATTGTTTTCAAGCACTTTGCCATTGACAAACTATAATTGGGTGTGATGAAGATTAATTTGGCCATTTTGAAAGCCCTCAAATATACTCAAATCTTTACCTTTCTACAATAGGTGAGAAAGGCCTTCTACCATAAAATTGATGGGAAAAGAGAAAAGGGATTAACTTACCTTAGGTCCTTTTTTGTAGATGAATTCATTAAATGTAGAACCATTTACCAATATTGCAACTCTAACTATAGATATGCATTCTATAATTAAGTCTCTTCATATGGTCCAAAGACATTACTTCCAACACCTCATCTAAATAGTCTCATGATAAAGAGTCAAAGGCCTCTATGAAATCAAGCTTTAATAATACTAATAAGCTCTTAAGTAACCTGTAGGAAAAAAAAAAGTTAAAGTTTCTAAGTCTATGAGCTTTAAAGCCTTTACAACTCCAAATTGTAGATTTGACTTCCTTATATGAAAACAAAGTTTCAAATTCTAAAACATCACTAGAAAAATTCTTAACTCCAAACCAATCAAAGTTATTAATTTTAGTTGCCCATTAATGTAAAGGTTGTGATAAAATTAAGCAACGATTGACTTTAATTATTTTGGCTTAATCAAAACTTCATTCCCTTCTTTTATGCAACCAATATAATTTTTGAGTGATATGTTACTAAACACTAGATGGAAGAACATTATATTATAATCACCTCTATATATTCATTTGATTTTGGATTTTTGTCTTTGAAGTTCCAGACTTTTTCCTAGGATCTACTAGTTTGTGATATTGAGAGGGGGGTGAATTAGTATCACCACAATTTGCAATTCGCAAGTCAGTGAACAACTTCAACTTCTTCTTAAAAGCAAACTCTTTTTCAAACTCGACTAAGGTAGATCTTTTGCTACCTACTAATCACAATAGTCCCCAAAGTCACCTTTCAGACATCTTGCCTAATAGACAGTACGGATGTTCTTGTTTAGGTCTTCGTTAGGTTATGGGTTGGCTGATACTTTAACTGCGTTTATAACTCAATTCAAAACACAGAACGTAAAGCAAATTAAGGACACACGAGATTTACATGGTTCCGTTAACGTGACATACATCCATAGTGGTAGGAACTCTCCCTTACCAAGATTATTCACTATACTTGAGAATTCTAGTTACAATGGATGTCTTAATCCTATGCTCCTTTCACTATTGCAATTACTAAGCAAGTACAATACAAAGAGTGTCACTTACTGTGTCTACCCTTATTCTAGCTTGTCTTGCCTCTGTTGAATTGAAAGGCTGCTCCACTGCCGCTTAAAAGTTCACTGTAATGCTCTTTAACCTCTCTTGAAGAAGTTTGGAAATACATTGAGTTCAATGCTTCACTGAATTCCTTCTCTATGTTGTCTCACACAATTCCTACTTTCACTGTCTTACGGTTTCACCTATCTCTTTGTCTCACGATCTCACTATCTCACAGCTTGCCTATCCGTTTCTCTTTCTCTTGACGTCCAATTGAATTTCTCTCTCTTACTGCCAGATTTCTCTCTCTTACCGTTGGATTTCTCTTTTCCATTCACCCACTTGGCCGTTACGGATTTCCTCCCTTTTCTGTTGGTGGTTTGCTTTTCTTTGTCTTGCCATCCAGCCCCGTCTAGTCGTCACTCTTCTTCCCATCGACTCCTTTGTTTTGGTCGTATACCTTTTTTCTCTCTCTTCCAACGACTGTCTTCGGTGGTGTCTCTCTCTTCATCCGTTTCACGGTTCTCTCCTTGCCGTGTCGTTCGTTTGTCTCACACCGTCGCAGATCTGCTGTTTGCTCTTCTGGTGGTGTCTCCTCTTCCGGTGGTGTCTCTCTCTTCGTCTGTCAGCTGTGTTTTCTTTCTCTTCGTCCGTCGGCTTCGTTTTCTCTCTCTTCATCCATCAGCTACATTTTCTCTCCTTTCGTCCAACCGCTAGTGTCCCGGTGGTGTGTCGTTCCTTATGGGTTTCTCTCTCTTGCCATCACACGGTTTGTTCCGATGTGCTCAATTTGGCAGTTCTTCGTTCTGTTCAATTTCCGACGACACTGTCCAATTTTTCGACAATACTGTTCAATTTCTGACGACTGCACTGTTCATGATGGCTGCTGTTCACAACAACTACTCTTTTCTTTTGTAGGTGGTGTTTTTCTGTGTAGGGTTTGGAGTTTTGCCGTGTATTCAATTGTGTTGGCCTTACCCTAGTTTTGTCTTCCAAGGTCTTTATATACTCTCTCCCATAAAACCCTAATAGGGCATATGCGGCAGATTTACGTTCTTGCCCCTCCAGGGCTTACAAGGCAAATTTACGTTCTTGCCCCTCCAGGGCTTACATGGCAGATTTACATTCTTGCCCTTACTTATGGCTTTACCTTCTTGCCCTTCCATGTGACTTTACTTTCTTGCACACTTAAACCTAGTTGACAACAATTACAACTCATACAAGGCTGTGGGAAAAACAATCTCCCCCATTGTAATTGCTGGCAACACTCATAACAAAAAGCTACTATGCAGCAGTTTCAACTCTCCCTAAATATGCACTCCCCCTTTCTTAACAGCTCCCCTTGCATTGTTGCTTCTCTCCCCCTTTGCCAACCAATTACAAATCAAAAAAACTCGCAAAGTAGAGATGAAGGATTCACCTAATTTTCAGGCTTGAGGAGGCATTTACACAGGCAGACTCATTTTGTGCTTTTCAAATAGCTTTGTGGACAGAGATTTAGTTAGATCTTATGTAGCCTCTTTAATAGATTTAGGTTCAACTTGTGAGAGTAAAGCAGTAGCTACCACAATTCTTCTTCTTGTTGTAACTCCTACTGATGGGTCATCTATGATATGATTTTCTTGATGAGCACTGGTCCACATTTTCTTTGGCTTTCTTTCTTGCACAGTCTTAGTTGCAAGAGGATTTCTTTCTTCATCTTCAGACTCACTCTTCTCTGAGTCTGAACTTACTTCTTTTTCCTTTTCCTCAGGTTGGTCTGATTCTTCATCTACATTGAAGTCATCTTCTTTATTGTCCTCAACTTCTCCATCCTGCATTGTTTTCCAATTCTCATCTATTCTCACATCATTGGAAGTGATCACTTTTCCCAGCTTATGTAGGAAAACTCTGTAACCTTTTGTCTTTTCTGAGTATCCCACCAAGATGCCTTCATCAAACCTAGCGTTGAATTTTCCTAAGTTTTGCTCCTTGTTCTTCACAAAACATGGGCTGCCAAAGACTCTGAGATACTTGGCTATTGTCTTTTCCACTCCATAGCTCATATGGAGTCTTATTAGTATTGGGCCTTAGTAATACTCTGTTTAGTAGATGTACGGCTATAAATGTTGCTTCTATCCAACATCTTGTGTGAAGCTTAAATTCTAATAGTAGAGTTCTTGCCATTTCAACCACAGCTCTATTTTTCCTCTCTACCACCCCGTTCTGTTGAGGTGTTCTTGCTATTGCCATTTGATGATGAATTTCATGCTTCTCAAGATAATCTTCAAAAGCTTTATTTGTAAATTTAGTGCCTTGATCTGACCTCAATACTTTGATCTTCCTTCCACTCTCATTTTCAACCAATCTTCTGTATCTCTTGAAGCAATTCAAAACTTTTGACTTGTGTTTGAGGTGCATGAGGCAGGTCCTTCTCAAATAATCATCAACAAAAAAAATGAAGTACCTCTCACCTTTCAACCCTTTTATCCTCATTGGTCCACACAAATCAGTATGCACAATGTCAAGCACTGCTTCAGAACTAAACTCTTTGGTCTTGTACTGCTTTTTGGCATGTTTTCCTTTAGAGCATGCTGAGCAAACACACTCTCTCTCTCTCCTAAGGTCGGGAATGTCTCTGATTGCATGACTAATGGTCAGCTTCCTCATGTTCTTCTGTGATAAGTGTCCCAGCCTCTTATGCCATAGTTGATTTTCTTCTTCTTTTGTAAGTAAACTGCTGTTTCTCTTGTCCTCATCAATCACATACAAATTTCCAGCTATTCTCTTCCCGGCTACAACAATATTGCCTTCTTTACTCTTTACTTGACAACCTGTTTTTGTGAATATCACTTTGTGGTCGTTGTTGCATAGTTGGCTGACAGATGCTAGGTTATATTTAAGTCCTTCAATGTGCAGAACATCTTTCAGCTTTCCTTTTCCAATATTCACTGACCCTTGACCACTGATGTCGAGTGAATCATCATTGCCAAACTTGATTATGCCTTCTCTTGATTTGTTTAGCTTTGATAATTTACTCTTGTCTCCTGTCATGTGCGAAGTGCATCCATTATCAAGGATCCACTGCTTATCCTTGCAATTAGCCTTTAGTATAATTTCAGCTATATTAACCACCTCCCTTTTTGCTCTATATTTCTTCTTTTGAACTGGCTAGAAGATAACTTTCTCCTTTTTCTCAACTTTGACTACACTACTTGTTTTCACTGTGCCATTGAGTGCCTTCTCTTGCTCAGGGAGAAGTGTCATGCATCTCTTGTCATTATGGCCATCCTGCCCGCACCTTTCACACTGTTCCAAGTCTGCTAATACATCAAACTTGTTCTTTGAAACCATTGGTTTGGGCTTCCAGCAACACTCCTTGTCAGTATGTCTTTGCTTTTTACAGTATGTGCAAGAACTCACGATAGGTGTTTTCCTATGAATTTTGTATTGTGTCCCCCTGTATGCAGCATCGTATCTTTTTGAGTTGGAGACATATACTGGCCTTCTCCACTAGCAATTACTCGCTTTATGACCCCAAACTCCACAATAAAGGCAATGACCTTGAAATTGCCTCTTCTTGGGTCTGATCACAGCTTGTCTTCTTCTGTTCATCACTTGCTGTGTAGGCAAAGTAGCTGGCTCCTTTGCTTGTGTGACGTTCATTTTAGTTACCTTCTTCTCCTTCTTCTATTCAGCCATAGCCTTCTGCTGACTGACTTTCTTTTCTTTTTGAGACGTAGTAGCTATGGGCTGCTGCTCTTTAACCACATCCATCATTTTTGGCATTGGCTTTGGTTTGATAACTATCTTATCTTCTTCAGTTATCTTCACCTGAGTCACAGCCTTCTCTTTCAACTTCTGTGGCAAAGTCTCATTCTTCTTTTCTCTTACAGAGCTTGTTTCTCCTACCACTTCAAACTTCTGCAAGTTCTTCTCACTCTTTTTGAGTTGTTGCTGAAGTTTCAGCAACTCTATCTCCATTTCTTTAATTGTTGAAGTCCTTGAGCCAAGCTCTATTGTAAGGTCTTCACATATTTTGATTTGTTCTTCAAATCTTCTCTTCAAGTCAATATGTTCAGTCCTTATTTCATCCTTTTGACTTTCAGCTTCCTCAGACTTTGCTTCAACTTGTTTTATGTGAGCCTCCAACCTTTTTATGGTTTTGCCCCTTCTGATTATCTCCTTTGAAGCTACTTCCAGCTCAGCTTCAAGATCTGGCTCTTCTTCATCAACCTCCTCTTCCTTTTTAGAGGTTGAGCTATCACCTTATGCTGATGCCATAAAGACATGCTCATTTGATGAGTCTTCATCTTCCTCCTCATCAGCTTCTTTTATTTGACTCACATAGTTCTTGAATGAGGCTCTCTTCTTCTTCTGTGGGTTGGTAGTCTTCTTACTGGACTTATTTGATTTGAATGATGATCTTCTCCATCTTGAATTTTGCTCATCATCACCATCCTCATCTTTATCATCAAGTTTCACTTTGCACTGAAAAGCAAGGTGTCCAGTTTGCCCACAATGATCACATCTCAAGGACAACTGTCCTTTTCCCTTCTTAGACCCCTTTTTGAATTTCCTTGTGAAGTAAGTCAATACTTTACCTTCACTTTCTTCCTTATCATCATCATCATCATCATCCTCACTGGATGGTTCTTCCTCTTCTTTTATCTTTAAGTGCTTCATAGCTTTGAAAGCTGCCCCTTTTGATACCTTCGTTGTTGCAGAGCTTTCAGCTAACTTTATCCTCATCTCATATGCGATGATATTGCACTAGAGATCATGCAGAGACATAGAATTGAGATCTCTACTCTCCTCTATGGCTGCTACCTTTGAGGCAAACCTCTCAGGTAGAATTCTCAGAATTTTCTTCACAATCGATGAGTCCTTCTTGTTCTTCCTATGACTTCTAAGGTCGTTTACAACGTCAATAACCCTAGTGAAGAACTCTTGAACTGTCTCATTCTTCTACATTATGAGAGATTCATATCTCTCCTTGAACACTTGAAGCTTAGCCTCCTTCATTCTGCCATCACCTTCATAGACTTTCTACAATCTGTCCTATATCTCCTTGGCAGATTTGCAATCCAAAACTTTAGCATACTCAGCATCTGTCAATGCTGAAATGATGATATTTGAGGCCTTCCCATTTATCGCAAACTGCCTTAACTCCTCTAGGGTTAGGTCTTTACCTTCTTCTAGAGCCACAAAACCCTCCTGTACGCATTTCACCACGTTCATGCCCATGGTTGCAAATACCACTTGCATTCTTGCTCTCCATATATGGTAGTTGGTTTCATTAAAGATTGGAACCTTCTTACTATAAGTAGTGTTGGTGTTGGTATTGGTTTCCATTTCTCAGTATGCTGAACAAGTCAAACTTCTAGATCCCTTCAAACTAGTACACCAAGCTGTTAAGCGTCAAACTGCTAAACCAATGCTCTGATACCAATTAAAGTTCCCGACTTCTCCTTAGGATCTACTAGTTTGTGATACTGAGAGGGGGGGTGAATCAGTATCACCACAATTTGCAATTTGCAGGTAAGTGAACAACTTCAACCCCTTCTTAAAAGCGAACTCTTTCTCAAACACGACTAAGGTAGATCTATTGCTACCTACTAATCACAATAGTCCCCAAAGTCACCTTTTAGACACCTTGCCTAATAGACAATATGGATGTTCTTGTTTAGGTCTTCGTTAGGTTATGGGTTGGCTAATACTTTAGTTGCGTTCACAACTCAATTCAAAACACAGAACATAAAGCAAATTAAGGACACACGAGATTTACGTGGTTCCGTCAACGTGACATACATCCACGGTGGTAGGGACTCTCCCTTACTGAGACTATCCACTATATTTGAGAATTCCAGTTACAATGGATGTCTTAATCCTATGCTCCTTTCACTATTGCAATTATTAAGCAAGTACAATACAAAGAGTGTCACTTGCTGTGTCTACCCTTCTTCTAACTTGTCTTGCCTCTGTTGAATTGAAAGGCTGCTCCACTGCCACTTAAAAGTTCACTGCAACGCTCTCTAACCTCTTTTGAAGAAGTCTGGAAATACGTTAATCTCAATGCTTCACTGAATTCCTTCTTTACATTGTCTCACACAATTCTTGCTTTTACCGTCTTATGGTCTCACCTGTCTTCTTGTCTCATGATCTCATTGTCTCACGGCTTGCCTGTCCGTTTCTTTCTCTATTGACGTCCAGCCGGATTTCTCTCTCTTACCTCCGGATTTCTCTTTTCCGTTCACCCACTTGGCCGTCACGGATTTCCTCCCTTTTCTGCCAGTGGTCTGCTTTTCTTCGTCCTATCGTCCAGCCCCATCTAGTCGTCACTCTTCTTCCCGTCGACTCCTTTGTTCTGGCCGTATACCTCTTTTCTCTCTCTTCTAATGGCCGTCTCCAGTGTTGTCTCTCTCTTCATCTGTTTCACGGTTCTCACCTTGCCGTGTCATTCGTTTGTCTCACGCCATCGCAGATCTGCTGTCTGCTCTTCTAGTGGCATCTCTCTTTTTGTCCGTCGGCTGTGTTTTCTCTCTCTTTGTCTGTTGGCTTTGTTTTCTCTCTCTTCGTCCGTCGGCTACGTTTTCTCTCTCTTCGTCCAAGCGCTGGTGTGCCGGTGGTTTGCCGTTCCTTATGGGTTTCTCTTTCTTGTCGTCACATGGTTTGCTCTGATGTGCTTAATTTGGCCATTCTTCATTTTGTTCAATTTCCAATGACACTGTTCAATTTTCTGACAATACTGTTTAATTTCCGACGACTGCATTGTTCACGACAATTACTATTCACGACGGCTACTCTTTTCTTTTGCAGGTGGTGTTCTTCTGTGTAGGGTTTGGTGTTTTGCTGTGTATTCAATTGTGTTGGCCTTACCCTAGTTTTATCTTCCAAGGTCTTTATATACTCTCTCCCATAAAACCCTAATAGGGCTTACGCGGCGGATTTACGTTCTTGTCCTTACATGTGGCTTTACATTCTTGCCCTTCCATGTGGCTTTACTTTCTTGCATACTTAAACCTAGTTGATAATAATTACAACCCATACAAGGCTGTGAGAACAATAGTCTTCATATTTCTTCCTTATGTTTATATTTCTTCCTTAATTGGCCTCTCTTGGTTTTTGGTTGCTTGCCTCTAAGTTAGACAAGTTCTTAAATCTTATCCAAATTTACAAGTTTGCTTTCAATTCTTTCAATACACAAATCAACATTAACAAAAAGCTTATGATTCCTTGTCCTTAAAGGCTCCTTCAATAACATAAGCTTTTTAACCACTTTATAAAGCCCAATAAAAGATTGATCAAAGGAATGCCAAGTGTCTTTAATCATGCTAATGGACCTAACAATCAAAAAAATAAAAGGCCTTAAGACCTTATTCCATCATCTTGGATTTTAATAAGGTAGGGTAATGATCTTATAGAGATCTATTAAGAGCCCATTATTTCAAAGTAGGCCAATTTAAAAGGAATTCCTTACTCAAAATGAACTAATCGATTCTACTCATTGAAGTAAAGTTAGGCAATGTCTAATTTATTCCAAGCAAAGGAATGTCCATATGCTTCATCTTTTTAACAAAATTATTGAAGGTATTAATACTTTTAATCCATGAATCACTAATACTATTATTTTCTCCTAAGTGAAGGGTGGTATTAAAATCACCTCTAATTAGACAAGAGTCAAATTAAACAACCAGCCTTAAAATCCATAATCTCTTTCCATTGTGTTGTTCTTTCAACATCAATGTTAAAAGCATAAACCATTGCAATTACCTAAGAAAAATTACCATAAGTTAGAATTCCCTTAACAACAATCCACTTATCTTTTTAGTAAACTACACTAGTAATAAAAATATTAGTCCTAAACCAATAAAATCCCTTTAAAGGTCCTAACAATTTTAACCTCACACTTATTACACCTACTGGAGCCTTAGATATTTTGGACTTGTCTATTAAAACTTTTTTCCAATATCCCTTTAGAGGTTCTAATAGTTTTAACCTCACACCTATTACACCTATTGACTTGTCTATTTAAATTTTTTTTCCAATTTGATTTCCTAAAGCATAAAAAACAACAACCGTTTCCTTTTTTAATCAAGTTAAGAACAATATAATGCTTATACTTGGCATTAAATTCTTATATTTTAAATTCTAAATGGTTAAATGCATAAATAATCATAATAGCACCATTTAAGGAAGACTTGGGATCAAGAACCACTTCCCTTTTTACCCTTTATAGAAGCATGCCACAAATCTGTTGAGCCTATCTTTAATGACTAATGTTGGATTTGTTGTCAACAATATCTCACGTAGTTGTATGTGTTGATTTGATGTTATGAATGCTATTGAGATGTATAGAGGTCATTGGGCAAAACCGTTGATCACAGGTATACCTTAAAGTCAATGAGTCAATGTTGACTGTTGACCCTAAATCTTAGGAGTCAAGGTTGACTATTAACCTTTAACCATTGACTTTGAATTTTAAGAAGTCAATGTTGACCATTGACCTTAAATTTTAGGAATCAAATTTGGTCGTTAATTGTAGGGCAACCTTTGGGAATCAATTCTAACTATTGATGAGTGTGCAACCATAATCTCAAGGCTGTATAAATACCTCAATGCATCTTTAAGATCGATGTGTGGGCTATAGAATTTTGAGAGAGAATGTCAAAGAGAGGTTAAACGGCAAAGAGAGAGGCAGCCACCAAAGAAAAGAATGATCGGCTAAGGTAAAGAAGGCAGCCACCAAGGAAAGCAGTAGTCGGCTTGTAGCAACAGCTGGCCAAGGGAGGTGCAGCAACAGCCAACCATGGGAGTTATAGCAGCAATTAACCAAAGAAGAGGTTACAGCAACCACCAAAGAAAGAGGTAGCCATACCAACCAAAGGAGGAGTTGTAACAGCCAACAACCACACCAAACTAGCCAAGGAGACATGCAGCAGCCACACCAAACCAAATAAGAAGGTGTGTAGCAACCACACCAAATTAGAGAAGAGGGTGTGCAACAGCCACACCAAACCAGCAAAGGAGATGCATAGTAGCCATACCAAACCAGAGGAAAGGGCGTGTAATAGCCACACCAAACCAGAGAAGAAGGTGTGTAATAGCCATACCAAAGAAAGAAAAAGGCAGCAGTCGACCAAACCAAAAGGAGAAGAAGAAGGTTGCAACCGACCAAACCAAAGGGAGAAGAAGTTGTAGCAGTCACCCAAGGAAGAAGTTATAATAGCCACTCAAGGAGAGGTGCAACAGCTAGTAGTAATACTAGCAAGTGTAGCAACAAGCATAACGAGCAGCAGTAGCAAGCAATAGCAGCAAGGGTAAGTAGAAACTAGTAGCTTGCAAGCACAACTAGTAGCAAGCAATAGCAGCAAGGGTAAGTAGAAACTAGTAGCTTGCAAGCACAACTAGTAGCAAGCAATAGAAATAAGGGCAGGCAGTAAACCAAGAAGAAACCAGTAACTTGTAGTAGGAAACACCAGCAATACATCCTGTACAACACTAACAATAGCTTGTAACACCAACAGCAACCCACAACACTACTAGCAGCCCGCAACACCAGTAGTAGCCTACAACACTTGTAGTAGCTTACAACTGCAACAGCATATCCCACAGCACCAATAGGTGCAAGCAGATAAATAGCAATTGTAAATTGCAACAGCAACAGGAACAGGCAAACCAACAATAATTGTAAATTACAGTAGCAATAAGTGCAGGTAGCAATACCAATATGCATAACTAGAAATTGTAGCTTGTAGGCACAACTAGCAATAAGCACAGCTAATAACGTGTCCTGACAACATGGCAATAAACATAACTAGCAGTAGGAGGAGAAAACTTGCCTTGACAGCAAGTCTCGTAGCTTGCATAGCAGAGGAGAAAATGTGTCCTGACAGCTTGTAGCAGCAGAGGAGAAAATGTGCCCTTGTAATAGGGTAAGCAGCACCGACAACAAGGGAAGAGAACCTACCAAGGTAGCAGGTGGGGTAACCAGCCAAGGCAATAGGTGAGGTAGCATTGACAGTAGGGGAAGAGAACCTGCCAAGGTAGCAAGTGAGATAGCATCGACAGCAAAGGAAGGAGAAGATCCATGTTTTGCAATAATAGCTTGTGCACATTGAGTGATCCTTTTTAGGAAAGTGTTAGCTACAAACCTTTTGATAAACTTGTTGAAAAAGAGTAGGATACCCTTGGAGTAATCGGGAGATCATTGTATGTGGTTAAGAAGTAATCCTTCCATAAATGGTTAAGTAGTGATCTTTCCACACCATAACTGTATCTTTTGATAACAAGAGTGGATTGTGTGATTTAGGAGTGATCTTATCACATTGTGGACGTAGCTCTCATATTATGGGTGAACCACATAAAAATTGCCGTGTGTTTTAGGTGCTTGCGTTTGATTAATATCCGTACGACTGCTCTCGTATAAAAAAGATAAAAATTGGATCATCGGCTCTAACAAGGCACAGACGTTAAATCCAAAAACATTTATAAAAAGCAAGCAGCTCACACTGATTCACCCCCTCCCCCTCTTAGTGTGAGACCTAAAAAGGTCCTCATCAACATCTTATTCCTTTTGTTCTATTAATGCGATGGGGATCTTTTTAGGTCTCACATTGAGAGGGGGAGGGAGTGAATCATTATGAGATGCTCACTTTTTATGACTTGTTAGATTTGATGATCCAACATTTTATCTTTCTTTTTTATGTAAGAGCGGCCGTATGGATATCAATTAAATGCAAGCAACAGAGAACACATAGAGATTTTTACGTGGTTCACCCACAATGTGTGATTTACATCCATTGTGTGATGAGATCACTCATAAATTACATAATACACTCTTGTTATCAAGGGATACATTTATTGTATAGAAGGATCATTACTTAACCACTTGTGGAAGGATCACTCCTTAACCACTTACAATGATCTCCCAATCACTTAACCGACTGATCTCCCGATCACTTCAAGGGTATCTCACCTTTTTTCAACAAGTTTATCAAAAGGTTTGTAACTAATACTTTCTTGAGGAAGATCACTCAATGTGCACAGGCTACTAATACAAAATGCGGATCTTCTCCTTCTTCACTGTCGGTCTTTGCTCAGGCTTTGCTAGTCTCTTCTTTACAGGTTCTCTCTGCTATAGGTTCTCTCCCTTTGCTACTAGTGTTACCTCACTTGCTGCCTCGACAGGATCTCTTCTCCTGTTGCCAATGCTACCTCCTTTGGCCTTGGTAGGTTCTCTTCCTCTACTGCCTCACCTACTACCTTGGTAGGTTTCTTCCTCTGTTGTTGGTGCTACTTTACCTACTACCTTGGTAAATTGCTTCACCTGTTGTTAGTGCACGTTTTTTCCTCTGTTGCTGCAAGCTGCTAGACTTGCTGTAGGGGAACGTTTTCTCCTTTGTTGATGCAAGTTGCTAAACTTGCTGCAGAGACATGTTTTCTCCTCTACTGCTGCAAGCTGTTGGACTTGCTATTAGGGCATGTTCTTACCTTTGTTGCTACAAGTTATTGGACTTGCTGCCGGGACACATTTTCTTATTTGCTGCTAGACTTGCTGTTGGTTATGCCTGCACTTGCTGCCTGTTACTAGTTGTGTTTGCACTTATTGCCTGCTGCAATTTGCTAGTTGTGATTCATCTACTACCAGTTTTGCATGTTGCTATTGCTACTAGTTTTGCCTACACTTGCTGCCTTTGCTAGTTGTGTTTGTACTTGCTGCATGTGCTAGTTGTGCTTGCACTTACTACTATTACTGCTTACTACAATTTGCTAAATATGCTGCTGTAGGTTGTGCTATTATCAGTCGTGCTTGCTAGCTGCTGGTTTCTCCTTAGTTTACTACTTGCCTTTGTTGCTATTGTTTGCTGCTGGTTTTGCCTGCAAGTTACTAGTTTCTCCTTAGTTTACTACCTGCTTTTGCAACTATTGCTTGTTGTTGGTGCTGCAATTGTTGCTGCTGGTTATGCTTGCTACTGCACATGCTTGTATTGCTATTATTGCTTGCTGTTGGTGCTACAATTATTGTTTGTGTTGTGGACTACTACTGGTGTTGTAAGCTACTACTGGTGTTGTGGGATACTGTTGGTGTTGCGGATTGCTACTGGTGTTGTAGGCTGCTGCTAGTGTTGCAGGCTACTGCTAGTGTTGCAAACTATTATTGGTGTTATGCAGGATGTGCTGCTGGTGTTGCCCGTTGCAGGTTACTGATTTCTTTACTACAATTGCAAGATTCCTTGGGTGGTTACTGTAACTCCTTCTCCTTTTGGTTTGGCTGATTACTACCTTCTTTTTTCTTTGGTGTGACTACTACACACCTTCTTTTGTAGTTTGGTGTGGCTACTACACACCCTTTTCTTTGGTTTGGTATGGCTACTACATGTCTCCTTGGCTAGTTTGGTGTAACTACTACACACCTTCTTCTCTGGTTTGGTGTGGCTACTATATGCCCTCTCCTTTGTTTTGGTGTGACTATTGCATGTCTCCTTGGCTAATTTATTGTGGCTATTGGCTACTGCAACTCCTCCTTTTGTTGGTGTGGTTGCCTCCAACTATTGTTGCACTCTCCTTGGCTGGCTGCACCTCTCCTTAGCGGTTGCCTTCTTTGCCCAATCACTTTCTCTTGGGTGGTTGCCTCTCTCTTTGTCGTTCACCTCTCATTGTGGTTGCCTTTAGGTTTGCCCTTCTCTCTTAAAATTCTGCAGCACACACACTTGTCTTACAAGGTGCATAGAGTTATTTATAGAACCTCGAGATTAGGGTTGCACACTCATCAATGGTTAACATTGATTCCCAAAGGTTACCCTATAATCAATGGTTAGATTTGATTTCTAAAATTTAGGGTCAATGGTTAAGTGTCAACAGTCAACTTTGACCCCTAAAATTTAGGGTCAATGGTTAGTATTGACTCATTGACTTTAGGGTTAACCTGCCATCACTGATTTTTCTCAATGGCATTTAAAACATTAAATTAACACGAACAACAATATAAGATGCTGTTGACAACAAATCCAACATTAGCCATCAAAATAGGCTTAACAATCTCCCCTTTTAGATTTATTAGCAACATATTAAATCCAACAATGCATATATAACAACCTTTGGCATTCACAGATATTCATAGCTCCCCTTGAAACATGCATCTCCCTTAACTGGGAACAAGCTTTAACTTCCCTTTTTTTCTACTTCTCCCTCTTTTTAATCAGTATATACTCTCTTTGAATTTATGCAAAATATCTCCCCCTTTGACAACAAATCCAAAGAATAATAGAAGAGGGAAGGGGAGAGGGGTCAAAGGATACCTCAACCTTTAGGGGGTGGCTAAACACATAAATTTAGCCCCATTTGTCCAAGATGTCCGAATCTCCCATACCACAACAAGTTCTCATCTTTGGTGCTCATGTATTACGTGTTTTTGCTTTTGAAAACTTGGTATAAGTTTTTATTTGTTCTTTCACCCTTTGTAAGAACAACAACATCTCTTAATCTCTTCACTGTGCAACCACTGCTATTGAAAGTAATTTCATGTCTATCATCACAAAGTTGGCTAACACTGATGAGATTATGTTTTAGCCTTTCAACATAAAACACTTTCTTTGATTTCATTTTTTCTGCACTAATTTCAGCAGCACTGATACCTTGAATCCTTAAGGCATCATCATTGCCAAATTTGACTAACCCTCTATCATATTTTACTACTCCCTTCAACATCTTGGAGTCTCTTATTATGTGTGAAGAGCAGCCATTGTCCAAGATCTATGGCTTTTCTTTCTTGGAAGTTTTTAAGGCTACTTTCACAACCATAGTCATTTCTTTTCCTCTTTTTACCTTATTTAGCCAAATGTAGGAGCATGTGTAGGTGTTCTCCTTTGCACTCTTTGACCAAGCAACAATGTTTAGTTGAATGTGGGAGCATGTGTGAGTGTTCTCCTTTGCACTCTTTGATCAAGTAGCAATGTTAAGCAATCCTCAGTAGTGTGTCTGAAGTTCCGACTTCACCCTAGGATCTACTAGTTTGTGATACCAAGAGGGGGGTGAATCAGTATCACCATAATTCGCAGATATGTGAACAACTTCGACCTCTTCTTAAAAGCAAACTCTTTTTCAGATTCAACTAAAGTAGATTTATTGCTACCTACTAATCACAATAGTCCCCAAAGTCACCTTTCAAACACCTTGCCTATTAGGTCTTCGTTAGGTTATGGGTTGGCTGATACTTTTGCTGCGTTCACATAATTCAATTCAAAACACAGAATGTAAAACAAAGTAAGGGCACACAAGATTTACGTGGTTCCATTAACGTGACGTACATCCATGTTGGTAGGGACTCTCCCTCTACCGAGACAATCCACTATACTTGAGAATACCAGTTACAATGGATGTCATAATCCTCTGCTCCTTTCACTATTGCAAATACTAAGCAAGTACAATACAAAGAGTGTCACTTACTATTTCTACCTTTCTTTTAACTTATCTTGCCTTTGTTGAATTGAATGGCTGCTTCACTGCTGCTTAGAAGTTCACCACAATGCTATTTAACCTCTCTTGAAAAAATCTAGAAATACGTTGAGTTCTTTCAATGCTTCGCCAAATTCCTTCTCTAGATTGTCTCACACAGCTCTTGCTTTCACTGTCTCACGGTCTCACCTGTCTCCTATTTCACGATCTCATTGTCTCATGGCTTGCTTCACATTTCTGGTTTGCCGTTCCTCATCTCACGGCCTGCCTCACGTTTCTGGTTTGGTGTTTCACGTCTCACGAACGTTTCTGGTTTGCATGCTTTGCTAGATTTACGACTCACGTACGTTTCTGGTTTGCCCTTGTCCGTTTCACACCTCCATTCTGGCTATCTTTGATTTTTCTCTTTTGCAACCCTTATTCTACAATCTAGCCCCGATCGGATTTTGGCCGTATCATCTCTTTTCTGTTTACCCACTTGGCCGTCATGGATTTCCTCCCTTTTCTGCCAGTGGTCTGCTTTTCTTCGTCCTACTGTCCAGCCCTTGTTCTGTCGTCACTCTTCTTCGGCTGTATGTCGTTTTCTCTCTTTTAGTCGGTCACTCTATTTGGCCATTCCGAGATTTCTATTTTTCAGTCGGTTGTCTATTTTTCCCGTCCACCCTTCTTCGGCTGTTCCTAGGTTTTCTCTCCTTTCTCGTCCAGCCGGATCTCTCTCACCTTCTAGCCAGATCTCTCTATTCTGCTGTCCAATTAGATTTCCTTTATTCTGCTGACGGTCTCTCTCTCTTCTTTGGGCTGTCGGATTTTTCTCTCCTTTCTACCGGTCACTATTCTTTGGTCGTGTTGTCTCCTTGCCAACCACTGGTGTGCCGGTGGTGTGCTGTTCCTTTGTCATCCACTCTCCTATTTGGTCGTGTTGGACTTTTTCTCCTTCCCTTGTTCTGCCATCGGCTCACTTGGTTGGCCGAATAGGATTTTGCTGTTTCGTTCTTCCGGTCTGTTGTCTAGTCGTCCAGTCCCTTTCAACCGTCTCTTCTTTTCTCTATTTTTGCCGATGGTATATATTTTTGTCCACCTCTTTTTCTGACCGTTCTTGTGTTTCCGTTGTGTATGCTCTTTTATGTTGGCCTTACCCTAGTTTTGTCTTCCAAGGTCTTTATATACTCTTTTCCATTAGTCCTTAATAGGGCTTACGTGGCGGATTTACATTCTTGCCCTTACACGGTGGATTTACTTTCTTCCCCTTCCATGTGGCTTTACTTTTTCGCACACTTAAACCTAGTTGACAACAATTACAACCCATACAAGGCTGTGGGAACAATAATTTCTCCCTTTGTAATTGTTGGCAACACTCATAACAAAAGCCATTATGCAGCAATTTCAACTCCTTCTTTCTTAATAGCTCCCCTTACACTGTTGCTTCTCTCCCCTTTTGCCATCCAATTACAAATCTGAAAAACTCGCAAAGTAGAGATGGAGGATTCACCAGAACTTCAGGCTTGAGGAGGCATTTGTACAGATAGACTCATTCTGTGCTTTTCAAACAGCTCTGTGGACAGAGATTTAGTTAGATCTTGTGTAGCCTCTTCAACAGATTTAAGTTCAACTTGTGAGAGCAAAGCAATAGCTCCTACAATTCTTCTTCTTGTTGTAACTCTTGTTGATGGGTCATCTATGATCTGATTTTCTTGATGAGCACTGGTTCACATTTTCTTTGGCTTTCTTTCTTGCACAGTCTTAGTTGCAAGAGGATCTCTTTCTTCATTTTCAGACTCACTCTTCTCCGAGTTTGAACTTACTTTTTTTTCCTTTTCTTCAGGTTGGTTTGCTTCTTCATCTACATTGAAGTCATCTTCTTCATTGTCCTTAGCTTTTCCATTCTGCATTGTTTTCCAGTTCTCATTTATTCTCACATCACTGGACATGATCACTTTTCCCAGCTTATGCAGGAAAACTCTGTAACCTTTTGTCTTTGCTGAGTATCCCACAAAGATGCCTTTATGAGATCTAGCATTGAATTTTCCTAAGTTTTGCTCCTTGTTCTTCACAAAACATGAGCTACCAAAGACTTTAAGATACTTGGCTATTGTCTTCTTCCTACTCTATAGCTCATATGGAGTCTTATTAGTATTGGGCCTTAGTAAAACTCTGTTCAGTAGATGTACAGCTGTAAATATTGCTTTTGTCCAAAATCTTATGTGAAACTTGGATTTCAGTAATATAGTTCTTGCCATTTCAACCACAACTCTATTTTTCCTCTCTACCACCCCGTTTTGTTAAGGTGTTCTTGCTGCTACCATCTGATGGTAAATACCATGCTTCTTAAGGTAATCTTCAAAAGCATCATTTGTAAATTCAGTGCCTTAATCTGACCTCAATACTTTGATCTTCCTTCCACTCTCATTTTCAACCAATCTTCTGTATCTCTTGAAGCAATTAAAAACTTTTGACTTGTGTTTGAGGTGCATGATGTAAGTCCTTCTCAAATAATCATCAACAAACAAGATGAAGTACCTTTCACCATTCAACCCTTTTGTTCTCATCGGCCCACACAAATCAGTATGCACAATGTCAAGCACTGCTTCAGAACTGAACTCTTTGGTCTTATACTGCTTTCTGGCATATTTTCCTTGAGAGCATGCTGAGTTAAGTGTCCCAGCCTCTTATGCCATAGTTGATTTTCTTCTTCTTTTGTAAGTAAACAACTGTTTGTCTTGTCCTCATCAATCACATACAAATTTCCAACTGTTCTCTTCCCAGCTGCAACAGTATTGCCTTCTTTACTCTTTACTTGGCAACCTATTTTTGTGAATATCACTTTGTGGTCTTTGTTGCATAGCTGGCTGATAGATGCTAGATTATATCTGAGTCCTTCAACATGCAGAACATCTTTCAGCTTTACTTTTCTAATATTTACTGACCCCTAACCACTGATGTTGAGTGAATCATCATTGCCAAACTTGACTCTGCTTTCTCTTGACTTGTTTAGCTTTGATAATTTACTTTTATCTCCTATCATGTATGAAGTGCATCCACTATCAAGGATCCACTGCTTATCCTTGTAGTCAGCCTTTAGTGCAATTTCAACTATATTGGCTATCTCCCTTTTTGCTTTATATTCTTTCCTTTGAACTGGCTTGAAGATAGCTTTCTCCTTTTTCTTAGCTTTGAATGCACCAATTGTTTTTATTGTGCCATCGAGTGCCTTTTCTTGCTCAAGGAGAAGTGTTATGCATCTCTTGGCATTATGACCATCTTGCCCACACCTTTCACACTATTCCAAGTTTACTAATATAGCAAACTTGTTCTTTAAAACCACTGGTTTGGGCTTCCACCAATAATCCTTGTCAGTGTGTCCTCGCCTTTTATAGTATGTGCAAGAACTCACGACAGGTGTTCTCTTCTGAATTTTGTACTGTCTCCCCTTGTATGCAACATTGGATCTTCTCAAGTTAGAGACGTACACTAGCCTTCTCCATCAGCAGTTACTCGCCTTATGACCCCAAACTCCACAATAAAGACAGTGACTTTGAAACTGCCTCTTCTTGGGTCTACTCACAGCTTGTTTTCTTCTGTTCATTACTTGCTGTGTAGGCAAAGTTGCTGGCTTCTTTGCTTGTGTGACTTTCATTTCAGTCACTTTCTTCTCTTTCTTCTGTTCAGCCGTAGCCCTCTGCTGGCTGACCTTCTTTTCTTCATTTTTGTTTGCCACCCTAGGTTGCTTCTTCAGATCTTCTTTATTCTCAACTATCTTCTCCTGAGTCACAACCTTCTCTTTCAACTTCCATGGCAAATTCTTATTATCATTATGCAATGCAGCCTTAGATTGCTGCACTTTCTCTTCATTCTTATTTTCTCTTGCAAAACTTGTTTCTCCTATCATTTCAATCTTCTCATATCTGCGAATTGTGGTGATACTGATTCACCCCCCCTCTCAGTATCACAGACTATTAGATCCTAGGGTGAAGTCGGAAACTTTAATTGGTTCAGAGCACAGGTTCACCAATTTGAAGCTTAACAGCTTGGTGTACTAGTTTAAAGAGCTCCAAAAGTTTTAACTTGTTCAGCATACTGAGAAATGGACACTAGTACCAGCACCAGCACTACTTACAATAAGAAGGTTCCAATCTTTAACGGAACCAACTACCATATGTGGAGAGCGAGAATGCAGGTGGTATTTGCAACCATGGGCATGAACGTGGTGAAATGCATACAGGAGGGTTTTGTGGCTCTGGAAGATGGTAAAGACCCAACCCCAGAAGAGTTAAGGCAGTTTGAGATAAATGGGAAGGCCCCAAATGTCATCATTTCAGCATTGACAGATACTGAGTATGCTAAAGTTATAGACTACAAATCTACTAAGGAGATATGGGCAGAAAGTCTATGAAGGTAATGGCAGAATGAAGGAGGCCATGCTTCAAGTGTTCAAAGGGAGATATGAATATCTCAGAATGTAAAAAAATGAGACAGTCCAAGAGTTCTTCACTAGGGTTATTGATGTTGTAGACGATCTTAGAAGTCATGAGAAGAACAAGAAGGACTTATCTATTGTGAAGAAAATTCTGAAAATTCTGCCTGAGAGGTTTGCCTCAAAGGTGGCGAGATCTCAATTCTATATCTTTGTATGATCTCCAGTGCAATCTCATTGCATATGAGATGAGAATAAAGTCAATTGAGAGCTCCTCAATGTCAAATGTATCAAAGGAGGCAGTTTTCAAAGCTATGAAACACTTGAAGATAAAAGAAGAGGAAGAATCATCCAGTTAGGATGATGATGGTGACGAGGAAGAAAGTGAAGGTGAAGTGTTGGCTTACTTCATAAGGAAATTCAAGAAGGGGTCTAAGAAGGGAAAAGGACAGTTTTCCTTGAGATGTTATCGTTGTAGGCAGACTGGACACTTTGCTTCTCAGTACAAAGTGAAACTTGATGATGAAGATGAGGATGGTGATGATGAGCAGAATTCAAAATAGATAAGACCATCGTTTAAATCAAAGAAGTCCAACAAGAAGACTGCTAACCCACAAAAGAAGAGAGGCTCAATTAAGAGTTATGTGAGTTAGATAAAAGAAGCTGATAAAGAAGAAGATGATGAATCATCAGATGAGCAGGCCTTTAAGGCATCAGCACAAGGTGGTAGTTCAACCTCTGAAGAGGAAGAAGAGGTTGATGAATAAGAACCAGATCTTGAAGTTGAGTTAGAAGTAGCTTCAAAGGAGATAATCAAAAGGGGCAGAACCATAAAAAGGTTGGAGGCTCACATAAAACAAGTTGAAGCAAAGTTTGAGGAAGCTAGAAGTCAAAAGGATAAAATAAAGGTTGAACATATTGACTTGAAGAGAAGATTTGAAAAACAGATCAAAATATATAAAGACCTTACAATAGAGCTTGGCTCAAGGACTTCAAAAATTGAAGGAATGGAGAAAGAGTTCCTGAGACTTCAGCAACAACTCAAAAGGAGTGAAGAGAACATGCAGAAGCTTGAAATGATAGGAGAAACAAGTTTTGCAAGAGAAAAGAAGAATGAAGAGAAAGTGCAGCAATTTGAGGCTGCATTGCCTAAAGATAATCAGAATGTGCCACAGAAGTTGAAAGATAAGGTTGTGACTCAGGAGAAGATAGTAGAGAATAAAGAGGATTTGAAGAAGCAACCTAAGGTGGCAAACAAAAATGAAGAAAAAAAGGTCAGCCAGCAAAGGGCTACGGTTGAACAGAAGAAGGAGAAGCAGGTGACTAAAATGAAAGTCACACAAGCAAAGAAGCCAGTTACGATGCCTACACAGCAAGTAATAAACAAAAGAAAACAAGCTGTGATTAGACCCAAGAAGAGGCAGTTTCAAGGTCATTGTCTTTATTGTGGAGTTCGGGGTCATAAAGCGAGTAACTGCTAGTAGAGAAGGCCAATATATGTCTCAAAGTCAAGAAGATACGATGCTGTATACAGGGGGAGACAATACAAAATTCAGAGGAGAACACCTATCATGAGTTCTTGCACATACTGTAAAAAGCAAGGACACATTGACAAGGAGTATTGGTGGAAGCCTAAACCAGTGGTTTCAAAGAACAGGTTTGCTGTATTGGTAGACTTGAAGCAGTGTGAAAGGTGTGGACAAGATGGCCATAATGCTAAGAAATGCATGACACTTCTCCCTGAGCAAGAGAAGGCACTCAATGGCACAGTAAAAACAATTGGTGCAGTCAAAGCTGAGAAAAAGGTGAAAGCTATCTTCAAGCCAGTTCAAAGGAAAGAATATAAAGCAAAAGGGGAGGTAGCTAATATAGCTAAAATTGCACTAAAGGCTGACTATAAGGATAAGCAGTGGATCCTTGATAGTGGATGCACTTCACACATGATAAAAGATAAGAGTAAATTAGCAAAGCTAAATAAGACAAAAGAAGGTAGAGTCAAGTTTGGCAATGATGATTCACTTAACATCAATGGTCAAGGGTCAGTAAATATTGGAAAAGGAAAGCTGAAAATGTTTTGCATGTTGAAGGACTTAGATATAATCTAGCATCTGTCAACCAGCTATGCAACGAAGATTATAAAGTGATATTCACAAAAACAAGTTGCCAAGTAAAGAGTAAAGAAGGCAATACTGTTGCAGCTGGGAAGAGAACAGCTGGAAATTTATATGTGATTGATGAGGACAAGACAAGTAACTATTTACTCACCAAAGAAGAAGAAAATCAACTCTGGCATAGGAGGCTGGGACACTTAATACAGAAGAACATGAGGAAGCTGACCACTACTCATGCAATCAAAGACATTCTCGACCTCAAGAGAGAGAGAGAGAGAGAGAGAGAGAGAGAGAGAGAGAGAGAGAGAGAGAGAGAGAGAGAGTATGTTTGCTTAGCATGCTCTAAAGGAAAATATGCTAGAAAGCAGTATAAGACCAAAGTTTAGTTCTGAAGTAGTGCTTGACATTATGCATACTGAGGTACTTCATCTTGTTTATTGATGATTATTCTAGAAGGACCTGCATCATGCACCTCAAACACAAGTCAGAAGTTTTGAATTGCTTCAGGAGATACAGAAGATTGACTGAAAATGAGAGTTGAAGGAAGATCAAAGTATTGAGGTCAGATTAAGGCATTGAATTTACAAATAAAGCTTTTGAAGATTACCTTGAGAAGCATGGTATTCGTCACCAAATGGCAACAGCAAGAACACCTTAATAGAACGGGGTGGTAGAAAGGAAAAATAGAGATATGGTTGAAATGGCAAGAACTCTACTGCTAGAATCCAAACTTCACACAAGATTTTGGACAAAAGCAACATTTATAATTGTATATCTACCAAATAGAATCTTACTAAGGCCCAACATTGATAAGACTCCATATGAACTATGGAGTGGGAAGAAGACAATAGACAAGTATCTCAGAATCTTTGGTAGCCCATGTTTTGTAAAGAATAAGGAGAAAAACTTGGGAAAATTCAATGCTAGGTCTGATGAAGACATCTTTGTGGGATACTTAGCAAAGACAAAAGGTTATAGAGTTTTCCTGCATAAGCTGGGAAAAGTGATCACGTCCAATGATGTGAGAATAGATGAGAACTAGAAAACAATGCAGAATGGAGAAGATGACTTCAATGTAGATGAAGAATCAGACCAACCTGAAGAAAAGGAACAAGAAGTAAGTTCAGACTCGGAGAAGAGTGAGTCTAAAGATGAAGAAAGAGATCCTCTTTCAACTAAGACTATGTAAGAAAGAAGGACAAAGAAAACGTGGACCAATGCTTATTAAGGAAATCAGATCATAGGTGACCTATCAGCAGTAGTTACAATAAGAAGAAGAATTGTGGGAACTACTGCTTTACTCTCACAAGTTGAACCTAAATCTGTTGAAAAGGCTACACAAGACAAAGCCTGGGTCAAAGCTATTAATGAGGAGCTGGATCAAATTGAGAAGAATGAAACATGAGAGCTGGTTCTAAGACCCACTAACAAGTTGTTTGAAAAGTACAGAATGAGTCTATCTATGCAAATGCCTCCTCAAGCTTGAAGTTCAGGTGAATCCTCCATCTTTACTTTACGAGTTTTTTTGTAATTGGTTGGCAAAGGGGGAGAGAAGCAACAGTGCAGGGGGAGCTGTTAAGAAAAGGGGAGTGCATATTTAGGGGGAGTTGTAATTGCTGCATAATGGCTTTTGTTATGAGTGTTGCCACTAATTACAAAGGGGGAAATTGTTGTTCCCATAGCCTTGTATTGGTTGTAATTGTTGTCAACTAGATTCAAGTGTGCAAGTAATTTGACATGGAGGGGAAAGAAAGTAAAGCCACATTGAGGGGCAAGAGAGTAATTTGAAGCTACATGGAGGGGCAAGAAAGTAAAACCACAACTTTGCAAGATAAAACAAAAGAAACCCTACACGGTAAAATCAGATAAGTCGTTGGAAGAAAAGGAGAAAATACGAGACGGCCAAAAGTGTGACGACAGACCACCGGCACATCAGCGGTCGGCGAGGAGATGACATGGCAAGGAGAAAATTGTGTGACGACAAGAGAGAGAAACCCGTGAGGAACAGCATACCTCCGGTAGAAAAGGGAGAAAATTCATGATGGCCAAAATCAGAGACAAGGCTAAACGGCAAAACAAGGGCTGGACAGCAGAACGAAGGGCGGACGGAAAAAGAAAGGGGTGGATGGGAAAAATAGAAACCATCGATAGAGAGAAAGAAAACTCGATTTGGCCAACCAAGTGAGTATGAAAAAATAGGACATCGACAAAAAAGAGAAAAACCTGATACGGCGAAAAGGGGTGGACGACAAAGAAGTGAACGGCCAAAATCAGGGTGGACGACAAAGAGGTGAATGGTCGAAGGAGAGTGGACGGCATAGGAAAAGAGTGAACGACTGGATGGTGAGAGAGATTCAACTAGATGGTGAGAGAGATCTAGCTAGACGGCGTGAGACTAGAACGTAGGACGACATGAGACCAGAACGTACGACGACGTGAGACCAGAAACATGCGTGAGGCGTGAGACCAGCAAAGCGGGCAAACCAGAAATGTGCGTGAGATCAGGAGACGGGTGAAGCCGTGAGACGGTGAAAGCAGGAGTTGTGTGAAACAACCTAAAGAAGGAATTCGGTGAAGCATTGGAAAGAACTCTACGTATTTCCAGATTTCTTCAAGGGAGGTTAGAGAGTGTTGTGGTGGACTTTTAAGCAGCAGTGAAGCAGCCTATTCAATTCAACAAAGGCAAGTCAAGCTAGAAAAAGGGTAGACACAGTAAGTGACACTCTTCGTATTATACTTGCTTTGTATTTGCAATAATGAAAGGAACAGAGGATTAAGACATCCATTGTAACTATATTATGAACATCGGGAGTACCACACTGGTATTCTCAAGTAAAGTGGATTGTCTCGGTAGAGGAAGATTCCTTACCACCGTGGACGTACGTGACATTGACGAAGCCACGTAAATTTTTTGTGTCCTCACTTTAATTTACATTCAATGTTTTGAATTGAGTTGTGAACGCAGTTAAAGTATCATCGAACCCATAACCTAAAGAAGACCTAATCAAGAACATCCGATCTGTCTAATAGGCAAGGTGTCTGAAAGGTGACTTTGGGAACTATTGTGATTAGTAGGTAACAATAGATCTACCTTAGTCGAATCTGAGAAAGAGTTCGCTTTTAAGAAGAGGTTGAAGTTGTTCACATACCTATGTATTGACGAGAGCTAGAGTATTAAATAAGTAGAATACTTTGGCTTAAATTATCAGAGTGTGTTTTTAAGGGTTGTGATACTGATTCACCCCACTTCTCAGTATCATAGACTAGTAGATCCTAAGGTGCAGTCAGAAACTTCACTCCTTTTCATTTTTGACAACCTATCTTCTTTATATGGGAGTCTTCATAACATCTTTCCTAACCCATTTTAACTTAGGTTGGTTTCTCTTCTCTATAACATCATTGTGCTTGCTTTTATGTACAAACACAATTTTCTTCTTCTCTGCTACCTTCTTATTTGGCCTTTTGATATAGCCAAGGTCTTTGTTCCCTATGGAATGGAGTCTTTGTTTGCTTAGACACTTATCCAATTTTTTGGTAATATCTTGCTTGATAGCATTTGCTGAAGACGACTCTCCTCTCACTTTCATGGCTTTTATAAAGCTTTATTTATGCTTCCTAAGTTCGAACTCAGCCTTATGGAGCTTGGCTTGCAAAATTAGAACCTCTTGCTTATATGCAATCACTTTAGTGCCAAGATCTTCATGCATCTTGCCTTACTATGATCAGCTCCTCAATTCTCTTTAAGTACTCTCTCTCTCTTTTCTTTCACCTGGAAATTAGATTCATCAACAGTAGAATTTTTATATAACTTCTTTAGATGCTTTACCTCTTTTTCTAGCTTGTTGTTTTTGTACAAACAAGCTCTCAGTTCATTCTTAAGTTGTTGAACCGACTTATCCTCTTCCTCTTTTATTGATTCCTCATCACTTGAAGATTCTAAAACATTATTTACTTTAATAACCATCACATTCCCTACAGCATCATCATCGAAATCATCACTGTTTGCTTTTCTTCTCATTGGGTAGTCCACGACAAAGTGCCTTATGTCTCCACCACTAAAGCACGTCAAGGGTAATTTTCCCTTGTACTTTCCTTTTCCTTTCCTCATATTGTTGCTGATGTATGCCATGATTTCATCCAGTTCAGTATCACCATTTTCTTCTTTAGAACTGCTATTGGATTCTTCTTAGTCTTTAATCTTTAAGTTCTTCATTGTCTTAAAGGCCAACTCCTTCTTTGTCTTAGACTTATTTTCTTTCTTCATTGGGATTATTCTCATTTCATAAGCCACCAATATGTTGTGCAAATCATCTAAGGGCAACCTATCCAAGTCTTTATCTTTTATAAAGGAAACTTTGACATTGTAAGCTTTTAATAAAGTTTTAAGTATTTTCCTTACCACAGTAGCATCGTTGATCTCCTCTCTATAACCTCTAATAGAGCACATAATTTCGTTGACTCTTGTGAAGAAGGCATCCATAGATTCATCATTCTGCATCTTTATGTCTTCAAATCTACTCCTCTAGATTTATAGTTTGGCTTCCTTCATAACCTTGTCTCTTTCATAAATGTTTTTCAATTTGTCCCAAATTTGCTTAGTTATGTTGCACATCATCACTTTGGTGAATTCTTTTATGATAAGGAGGCATATAAGGCATTTCTTGCCTTTCCATCATACTCCAAATTCTTCTTATCAATAGGCATTATAACATCACTTTTAACAATAGGGATGAAGCCGCTAACAGTAGATTCAAAAACATCTAGACTAAGTGCTATCAGATATGGGAGCATTCTATTCTTCCATAACTGATAATTCTGCCTATTAAAAGTAGGAATGCCCTCATTGTTAACACTGTTCATCCTATTCTTGATATTAATTAACAGTAAAGATAAAAATTCACATCAACAGCAAACAACTTTAGATCAAAGTAAGCAAAATGGATCAATAGAGGGAACTAGCTTTGATACCACTTAATGAGGACCTTCTTAGGTCTCACACTGAGAGGGGGAAGGGGTGAATCAATGTGAGATGCTTACTTTTTACAAATCTTTCCAAATTAACCTCTGTGACTTATTAGAGTCGATGATCCAATGTTTTATCTTTTTTCTTTATGTGAGAGTGGTCGTATAGATATCAATCAAATGCAAGCACCAAAGAACACACAAAGATTTTTACATAGTTGACCCATAATGTGTGAGCTACATCCACGATGTGATAGGATCACTCCTAAATCACACAATCCACTCTTGTTATTAAGGGATATAGTTATAGTGTGGAAGGATCACTCTTTAACCACTTACAATGATCTCCTAATCATTCAAAGGTTTGATCTCTTGATCACATCAAGGGTATCCCACCTTTTTTCAACAAGTTTATCAAAAGGTTTGTGATTAACACTTTTCTGAGAAAGATCACTTAATGTGCATAGGCTACTAGTGCAAAATGCAGATCTTTTCCTTCCTTACTGCGGGTCTTTGCTCAGACTTTACCGGTCTTTTCTCTGTAGGTTATCTCTACTATAGGTTCTCTCCCCTTGTTGGTTCTCTTCGCTGCCGGTTATTTCTGCTGCAAGTTTTCTCCCTTTACTATTGATGTTGCCTCCCCTATTGCCTCGATAAGATCTCTCCTTTGCTGCCTTGGCAAGTTCTTTCCTCTTATTGCTGGTGCTACCTCTTTCAACCTTGGTAGGTTCTCTTCCTTTGCTACCTTACCTACTACCTTGGTAGGTTTCTTCCTCTGTTGCCAGTACTACCTCACCTGCTACCTTAGCAGATTTCCTCACATGTTTCCCTAGCAGGTTGCCTCACTTGCTGCCCTGGCAGGTTTCTTCCCCTATTGCTGGTGCACATTTTCTCCTCTACTGCTGCAAGCTGCCGAACTTGTTGCCAAGGCACATTTTCTCCTCGACTGTTGCAAGCTGCTAGACTTGCTGTTAGGACACAATTTATCCTTTACTACCAAAATTGCTGTCGGGGCACGTGTTCTCCTTTGCTGCTACAAGTTGTCGAACTTGCTACCAAGGCATATTTTCTCCTGTATTGCTGCAAGCTGTTAAACTTACTGCTAGGACATGTTTTCTCTTCTGCTACAGTAAGTTACTGGACTTGCTGTTAGGATACATTTTCTCCTTTGCTATATATGCCTCTTAGGTGATAAATATTTTGTCACTTCATTGTTTTACTTTTATCCCTAAATAATATGACATAAGCCCTATATCACTCATCTCAAATTCTCATACCATTACCTTCTTAAAATCTTCATAAACTTATGGATTATTTCCTGTAAGAATGAGGTCATCCACATAAATGTACACAAACAAAATATCTTCTCATGAAGATATTTGTCGAGGCGACTATACCAAGCCTATGGTGCTTATTTAAGGCCATACAATGTCTTCTTCAATTTTAACACCTTATCTTAATGACCTTCAATCGTAAATCCTTTTGGTTGTTCCACATATACTTCTTCTTCAAGAGCATCATTTAGAAAGGCTGACTTTACATCTATTTAATGAATTGTCCATTGATTTTGCACCGTAAGAGTAACCAATAACCGTATTGTCTCTAAGCTAGCAATGAGAGTAAATACTTCTTCATAACCCACGCCATACTTTTGTTTATATCCCTTTACAACTAATCTCACTTTATACCTCTCAATTTCTCCTTCTGCATTTTTCTTTAGCTTATAAACCCATTTAACTCCAATTGCTTGATGACCATTTGGTAGTGTGGCAAACTCCGACATGTTATTCTTTTCAATGGAATGAATTTCTTCCTCCATAGCTTGGACCCATTTCTTGTCTTTAATAGCCTCTTCAAAACTTAAAGGTTCATTATTTAAAAATAAACAAAAAAGATTCTCACCATCTATTCTTTTGATAGCATCATAGAGATCTCTTATACCTTGAAATCTTTGAGGTTGTTTGCTTAAGCTTGTTGAGGAAGGAGTTGAACTTTCGCCTTCAATCTTTTAATCCTCATTCTCGTCCTCTTCCAAATAAGGAAGAAAACTATATGTCTCTTTTTCTTGAACACTCTAATCCCATAAATCGTCTTCCTCAAATTCTATATCTCTACTAATCACAACTTTCTTGAAAATAGGGTCAAAACATTTGTACCCTTTAAAATTCTCAGCATAGCCAATAAACACCATCTTCTTGCTCCTATCATCAAGTTTTGTCCTTTTATATTCGGATACACGAACATAGCTAATAGATCCAAAAACTCTTAAGTGCCTCACATTTGGCTTCCATCCACTCCATACTTTTAGAGAGGTTATTTTTTCCAAACTTCTCATAAGTGAACGATTTGAGAGAAAAACAACACATGCAATAACCTCAGCCCAAAACTCCTTAGGCATATTCTTACTTTTTAGCATTAACCTTGTCATGTTAAGAATTATCCTATTCTTTCTCTCTGTGACCCATTTTGTTATGGTGCTCTCGGAATTGTCATAGGATGTCGAATACCATTTTCCTCATAAAAGACCTTGAATTCATTAGAAGTGAACTCTCTACCTTTATCAGTTCTTAGAGCTTTAATATTGTATCCATTTTCTTTTTCAACAAAAAGCTTAAATTTTTTAAATGTCTCAAAAACTTCACTTTTATTCTTTAAAAAATAAACTCATGTCTTCTTTGTGTAATCATCGATGAAGAGAAAAAAATATGATCTCTTACTGAAAGACTGTGGCTTGATAAGACCGCACACATCCGTATGCACAAGTTGTAGAGACTCAATTGCTTGTGAAAGTGACACCTTTGGAAAGCTCTTTTTTGGATTTTTTTCGAGAAAACATGCCTCGTACAATTGATTCGAGTGATTGAATTTGGAAACTCCTTTCACCATATTTTTTTCTCCAAGCATTTTAAGCCCTTCAAAGTTAAGATGCCTAAATCTTAAGTGTTAAATCTAAGAAGGATCCTTGACATAAGCTTGTAAACACTTCGCTTCTGCCTTTTTCACATTTAACATGAATATTCAGTTCTTTATCATGACAACTTTAACAACAAGTCTATCATCTTGATTTTGAAGCCACAAATAATTGTTCTCTATCTTCACTTTTTATCCACTCTCCAAAAGTTAGCCAATACATAAAATATTGCTCTTTATTTTTGGAATGTAGTAAACATTATGAAGAATTTTATGCTTTTCATCCTTTGTGGCCAAAATCACTGAGCTTTTTCCCTTAATCTCTACCTTTGTATCATCTTTAAAATGAACATTCCAGTCACTTTTGTATTTAACACCACAAATTTTCTTCTATCTTCTATCATATGGTTACTTACACTATTATCAAGATACCATATGACATTTTTGTCTACGAAACCTTCCTTTTGAGAAAACAAAAGAGTATCACCTTCCTCCTCCTTATGCTCTGAAGTTCTCAACTTCTCCCTAGGATCTACTAGTTTGTGATATTGAGGGAGGGGGTGAATCAGTATCACCACAATTCACAATTTGCAGGTAAGTGAACAATTTCAATCTCTTCTTAAAAGCGAACTCTTTATCAGACTCAACTAAGGTAGATCTATTGCTACCTACTAATCACAATAGTCCCCAAAGTCACCTTTTAGACACCTTGCCTAATAGACAATACGGATGTTCTTGTTTAGGTCTTCATTAGGTTATGAGTTGGCTGATACTTTAGCTGCGTTCACAACTCAATTCAAAACACAGAATGTAAAGCAAATTAAGGACACACGAGATTTACGTAGTTCCATCAACGTGACGTACATCCACGGTGGTAGGGAGAGTCCCTACCACCGT
>CM038607.1:5925017-5947175 GCA_021533255.1 Ceriops tagal
CCCCAAAGTCACCTTTTAGACACCTTGCCTAATAGACAATACGGATGTTCTTGTTTAGGTCTTCATTAGGTTATGAGTTGGCTGATACTTTAGCTGCGTTCACAACTCAATTCAAAACACAGAATGTAAAGCAAATTAAGGACACACGAGATTTACGTAGTTCCATCAACGTGACGTACATCCACGGTGGTAGGGACTCTCCCTCTACTGAGACTATCCACTATACTTGTGAATACAGGTTACAATGGATGTCTTTAATTCTTTGCTCCTTTCAATGTTGCAATTACTAAGCAAGTACAATACAAAGAGTGTCACTTACTGTGTCTACCCTTCTTCTACCTTGTCTTGTCTCTATTGAATTGAAAGGCTGCTCCACTGTTGCTTAGAAGTTCACTACAACGCTCTCTAACTTCTCTTAAAAAAGTCTGGAAATATGTTGAGTTCTTTCCGTGCTTCACCGAATTTCTTCTCTACGTTGTTTCACACAACTCCTGCTTTCACCGTCTCACTGTTTCCCTTGTCTCCTTGTCTCACGATCTCATTGTCTCATGGCTCGCTTGTTCATTTCTCTCTCTTGCTGTCCAGCTGAATTTCTCTCTCTTACTGGATTTCACTTTTTTGTTCACCGTCGGGTTTCTCTCTCTTCCTGCCGATCTGCTCCGATTTGGCCGTTGGGTTTCTCTCTCTTCCCAATCTGGCCATATAGGTCTTTGCCGTCCACCCACCTTCGGCCGTCCAGCCGTGTCAGGTTTCTCACTTCGATGGTCTGGTTTTTCACTTTCTCGTCACCTTCCTCAACTGCCTTTCGACCGTCTTACATTCAACGTTCAGCCCCCCTTCGGCCGTCGGTCATCTTACGTTCAACGTTCAGCCCCCCTTCGGCCACCTCCTTCTCTCTCAACATATTTGCCTTTTTGCTTGATTTTTTGACCGTCGATGGCTGTGTTTTCTTCTCCTTCCCGTCGACGGCTGCTCAATTGTTTCAGCTGTCCACCTTTGTTCTTCATTCAGCCCGGCCGTCAACCGTCTCTCTCCTTCCCATCGACGGCTACCATTTTCTCTCTCTCTTCCAAGTGTTTGCCGGTTTCTCTCTCTAGGTTTTGCCCTGCCAAATACACTGTTCAATTTCCGACAGCATTGTTCAATTTCCGACAACACTGTTCAATTCCAACAATATTGTTCAATTCCGACGAAACTGTTCACTACGACTACTCTTTTCTTTTGCAGGTGGTGTTCTTCTGTGTAGGGTTTGGTGTTCTCTTTGGTTGGTCGGTTGTTTAGGTTTTGTTGAATGCTCAATATTACTGACACCTCTTCTTTTTCTTCCAAGACCTTTATATATCTCTTCCATGAAACCCTAATAGGGCTTATGTGGCGGATTTACATTCTTGCCCTTACACGGTGGATTTACTTTCTTGCCCCTCCATACGAATTTACGTTCTTGCCCTTCCATGTGGATTTACCTTCTTACCATTCCATGTGGCTTTACTTTCTTGCACACTTAAACCTAGTTGACAACAATTACAACCCATACAAGGCTATAGGAACAACAATCTCCCCTTTTGTAATTGTTAGCAACACTCATAACAAAAGCCACTATGCAGCAATTTCAACTCCCCCTAAATATGTACTCTCCCTTTCTTAACAGCTCTCCCTACACTGTTGCTTCTCTCCCCCTTTGCCAACCAATTACAAATTTGAAAAACTTGCAAAGTACAGATGGAGGATTCACCTGATTTTCAGGCTTGAGGAGGCATTCGCACAGACAGACTCATTCTGTGCTTTTCAAACAACTTTGTGGACAGAGATTTAGTTAGATCTTGTATAGCCTCTTCAACAGATTTATGTTCAACTTATGAGAGTAAAGCAGTAGCTCCCATAATTCTTCTTCTTGTTGTAACTCCTGCTGATGGGTCACCTGTGATCTGATTTTCTTGATGAGCACTGGTCCACATTTTCTTTGGCTTTCTTTCTTGCACAGTCTTAGTTGCAAGAGAATCTCTTTCTTCATCAATTACATACAAATTTCCAGCTGTTCTCTTCCCAGCTGCAACAATATTGCCTTCTTTACTTTTTACCTGGCAACCTATTTTTGTGAATATTACTTTATAGTCTTCATTGCATAGTTTGCTGACAAATGCTAGATTATATCTGAGTCCTTTAACATGCAGAACATCTTTCAGCTATCCTCTTCCAATGTGTACTGACCCCTGACCACTGATGTTGAGTGAATCATCATTGCCAAACTTGACTCTGCCTTCTCTTAACTTGTTTAGCTTTGACAATTTACTCTTATCTCCCATCATGTGTGAAGTACATCCACTGTCAAGGATCCACTGCTTATCCTTGTAGTCAGCTTTGAGTGCAATTTCAGCTATATTAGCCACCTCCTTTTTAGCTTTATATTCCTTCTTTTGAACTGGCTGGAAAATAGCTTTCTCCTTTTTCTTAGCTTTGACTGTATCATTTGGCATTATGACCATCCTACCCGCACCTTTCACACTGCTCCAAGTTTGCCAATATAGCAAACTTGTTCTTTGAAATCCTTAGTTTGGGCCTCCACCAACAATTCTTGTCAGTGTGTCCTTGCCTTTTACAGTATGTGCAAGGACTTACGACAGGTGTTCTCTTCTGGATTCTGTATTGTCTCCCCCTGTATGCAACATCGTATCTTCTTAAGTTAGAGACATATACTGGTCTTATCCACCAGCAGTTAATTGCCTTATGACCCTAACTCCATAATAAAGGCAATGACCTTGAAACTGCCTCTTCTTAGGTTTGATCACAGCTTGTCTTCTTCTGTTCATTACTTGCTGTGCAGGCAAAGTATCTGGCTTCTTTGCTTGTGTGACTTTCATTTCAGTCACCTTCTTCTCCTTCTTCTGTTCAGCCATAGCCCTCTGCTGGCTGACTTTCTTTTCTCCATTTTTGTTTGCCACACTAGGTTGCTTCTTCAGATCTTCTTTATTCTCGCTATCTTCTCCTGAGTCACAACCTTCTCTTTCAACTTCTGTGGCACATTCTTATTACCTTTAGCCAATGTAACCTCATATTGCTGCACTTTCTCTTCATTCTTCTTTCCTTTTGCAGAACTTCTTTCTCCTATCATTTTAAGCTTCTACAAGTTCTCTTCACTACTTTTGAGTTGTTACTGAAGTCTCAGCAACTCTTTCTCCATTCCTTCAATTTTTTAAGCCCTTGAACCAAGCTCCATTGTAAGGTCTTCACATATCTTGATTTGTTCTTCAAATCTTCTCTTCAAGTCAATATGCTCAACCCTTATTTCATCCTTTTGACTTTCAGCTTCCTCAGACTTAGCTTCAACTTGTTTTATATGGGCCTCCAATCTTCTTATGGTTCTGCCCCTTCTGACTATCTCCTTTAAAGCTGCTTCCAGCTCAGCTTCAAGATTTGGGTCTTTTTCATCAACCTCCTCTTCCTCTTTAGAGGTTGAGCTACCACCTTATACTAATGCCATAAAGACATGCTTATCTGATGAGTCTTCATCTTCCTCCTCATCAGCTTCTTTTATCTGACTTACATAACTCTTGAATGAGCCTCTCTTCTTCTTCTGTGGGTTGGCAGTCTTCTTGTTGGACTTTTTTGATTTGAATGATGATCTTTTCCATCTTGAATTCTACTTATCATCACCATCCTCATCTTCATCATCAAGTTTCACTTTGCACTGAGAAGCAAAGGTCCAGTTTGCCCACAATGATAACATCTTAAGGCCAATTATCCTTTTCCCTTCTTAGATCCCTTTTTGAATTTCCTTATGAAATAAGCCAATACTTCACCTTCACTTTCTTCCTCATCCTCATCATCATCATCCTCACTGGATGATTCTTCCTCTTCTTTTATCTTCAAGTGCTTCATAGCTTTGAAAGCTACCTCCTTTGATACCTTCGTTGTTGCAAAGCTTTCAATTGACTTTATCCTCATCTCATATGCAATAAGATTGCACTGGAGATCATGCAAAGACATAGAATTGAGATCTCTACTCTTCTCTATAGCTGCTACCTTTGAGGCAAACCTCTCAAGCAGAATTCTTAGAATTTTCTTCACAATTGATGAGTCCTTCTTGTTCTTCCCCATGACTTCTAAGGTCGTTTATAGCATCAATAACCCTGGTGAAGAACTCTTGGACTGTCTCATTTTTCTTCATTCTGAGAGATTCATATCTCTCCTTGAACACTTGAAGCTTAGCCTCCTTCATTCTACCTTCACCTTCATATATTTTCTGCAATCTATCCTATATCTCCTTGGCAGATTTGCAGTCCATAACTTTAGCATACTCAGCATCTGTCAATGCTAAAATGATTACGTTTGAGGCCTTCCCGTTTATCTCAAACTGCCTTAACTCCTCTAGGGTTGGGTCTTTACTTTCATTCGAAGCCACAAAACCCTCCTGTACGCATTTCACCACGTTCATGCCCATGGTTGCAAATACCACTTGCATTCTTGCTCTCCACATATGGTAGTTGGTTCCGTTAAAGATTGGAACCTTCTTGCTGTAAGTGGTTATAGTGCTGGTACCGGCTTCCATTTCTCAATATGCTGAACAAGTCAAACTTTTAGATCCCTTCAAACTAGTACACCAAGCTGTTACGCTTCAAACTGGTAAAATAAGTAGATCTTATTTCACCCCCCTCTCAGTATCAAAAATTAGTAGATCTTAGAGAGAAGTTGGGAACTTCACATACCATAATAAAATAAGATAAAATTACACTTAATAAGCTTTAAGTAATATATTCATATATATATATATTTAAGAAATTTTTTTCTTATACTTTTGGAGTTCCGTATAGAACTCAAGAAGACTCTAAATTACCATAACCAATATGGATAATGGTTTGACCATTCAAGCCACTATTCATCTACTACCATATTTATGGCTTGCTTCCTTGCAACAAACATCAAAATTCTGCTTTCAAATTCATTTATAGGGAATGATAACATACTATAAGGTTTAAACTACTATAATGTGTTGGAAAATGATTTCTTCGCCATAAAATACACAAATAACGAAAGAAAGAAAGGAGCGGGCAGAAATAGATTTTCTATGGGAAATTTCAACAAACATTTATAAATAAATGCATTTTTATATATGTATTGAAGTAGAAGATTTGTTAAAGAACTCAACCAATTATATCAGCCACCATTCGACCATTACAAAACCTCCTTATAAAACCATATGAGAAATCAATCTCGTATTGCAGGTAATCAGCCTTCCCAGTTGTGCTAAGATAGTCATTGTTGCCACTATCAACCATTGAGTCTCCAAAAATGAAGTAGCAAAGAGTGTTTACATCTCCACTGATAAAAGAATTCAAGCATGAGACTAGTGAACATAAAACAAAAACAAAGAGGCTTGGTGTTGTCCTAGATGCCATTTGCAAAAGCAAAATTGCAAGAGAAGGGAGATAAAGGAGGATCAAAATTATATGTTTATGGAAGTAAGAAGGCAAAACATAGGTAATGAAATATATGCTAGCCGCAATATTGTTTTGACCTAGACCAGAGAAAAAAAAGGGTTAGATATATATATATATTCTCTGGCATGCGAAGCCTAGTGTCACGGGGTCATTACCTTCTCCCCAAAAGGTACTCAACTCTGATACCACTTGTCATAGAGCCATTACCTTCTCCCCAAAAGGCAACCTATTGGAGTGTGCAGTGCCCACGTTTTTAAGGCCTAAGGATCCCCTTCTTCTTTTCAATGTGGGAGTTTGTCACACTAGGGACCAAATAGGAAAGAAAAGCGGAATATTTGCAATAGTAAATAAACCAAAACCAATTGGGTCTAGAACCAGCCAGGCAATGATAAATCTATTTTTTTATGATGATATTATGTTTATTGACATATATAACCATTATCGTTCATGAAATTGTGCATGTCATTATAATATTAGTGAACAAAATTTGCTTAATACATACATACATATATATATATATATATTAAGCCAGAAGAAAGGTTGACAAGGTGGGATTCAACATGGGCAATTAAATATTTATATTTTATATGCGATCGATAGAAGTTGGTATTTTTCTTCCTATTATCAATCACAAATTATGGTGAAAATAATTAAAAAGAGAAAGAATGAAGAAAGTGGTTTGGGCATGCACCTATGCCTTGGAATCGGTTAGCTTATCTCAAATATAACTTCATTAGACTTGATCTTGGTTACCATCATTTCATCCTACCCTGCAGGAAATGGTGCATCAGGTTTAAGCATATGTTATGAGAGCAAGTTGACTTAGAAGAGTACTGAAATAATAACTTAGTATTGGATTTAAAACCCTCCCATGCACCTTATAAAATATGTTGTTCCCACAGCCTTGTATGGGTTGTAATTGTTGTCAACTAGGTTTAAGTGTACAAGAAAGTAAAGCCATATGGAAGGGTAAGAAGGTAAAGCCACATGGAAGGGCAAGAAGGTAAAGCCACATGGAAGGGTAAGAAGGTAAATCCACATGAAAGGGTAAGAACGTAAATCCATTGCGTAAGCCCTATTAGGGTTTCATAAAGAAAGTATATAAAGACCTTGGAAGACAAAATAAGGATAAGGTGGGGTAAGGCCAACACAATTGAATACACAGCAAAACCTAGAGAGAGAAACCGTCAAACACAAGAGAAAGGCCAACACAATTGAATACACAGCAAAATACCAAACCCTACACAGAAAAACACCACCTGTAAAAGAAAAGAGTAGCCGTCATGAACAGTGCAGCCATCGAGAACAGCTGTCGTTAGAGATAAAAGAGAAAATCCGACACGGCCAAAGAGAAATGGCCAACGAACGAAGAAAAAAAAGGAGAAGAGGAGCAGTCATCAGACAAAGAGAGAGAAAACACTTGGAAGAGAGTGAAAAGCTGTCGTCTGAAGAAGGTCGGTCGGCAATTGAACATTCGGCAAACCTAGAGTGACTGGCTAGCACCAAACCCTACACGGCATAAACACAAAGAGGTGGTCGGCAGTAATATAGAGAAAATCCGAGACAGCCACGACAAAACAGAGGAAAACCGGGGAATGGCCGAAGAAGGGTCAACAAGAAGAGAGAGAAATAAAGAGCCACCACCAAAACGAAGAGCCGTTGGAAGAAAAAGAAAAATCTGAAACGGCACACCACCGACATGCCCAAACACGCCCAAAGAAGAGTGAACAGCTGGACGATATAAAGAGGAGTCGACGGTAGAATAGGGCTGGACGGTGACAGAGATCCAACTGGATGTTGGGAAGGAGAAAAACCAGACACGAAACTGGCAGAAAAGAAAGAAAACCCAGGACGATCAACAGAAAACCAATACGGTCGAAAATTAGATTTCGGGGCTGAATGGAGAACAAAGGTTTAAGAGAGAGAAAAGGAGCTGGACGGTAAGAGAGAGAAATCTGGTTGGACAACAAGAGAGAGAGAGAAATGGACAGGCAAGCCGTGAGACAGTGAGATCATGGGTAGGGAGACGGGTGAGACTGTGAGACAGTGAAAGCAGGAGCTGTGTGAAACAACGTAGAGAAGGAATTCGGCGAAACATTGGAAAGAACTCAACGTATTTCCAAATTTCTTCAAGAGAGGTTAGAGAACGTTGCGGTGAACTTCTAAGTGGCAGTGGAGTAGCCTTTCAATTCAACAGAGGCAAGACAAGCTAGAAGAAGGGTAGACACAGTAAGTGACACACTTTGTATTACTTGCTTAGTAATTGCAATAGTGAAAGGAGTAGAGGCTTAAGACATCCATTGTAACTGGAATTTTCAAGTATAATGGATAGTCTTGGTAGAGGAAGAGTCCTTACCACCGTGGATGTACGTCACGTTGACGGAACCACGTAAATCTCGTGTATCCTTAATTTACTTTACGTTATGTGCTTTGAATTAAGTTATGAACGCAACTAAAGTATCAGCCAACCCATAACCTAACGAAGACCTAAACAAGAATATTCGTATTGTCTATTAGGCAAGATGTCTGAAAGGTGACTTTGGGGACTATTGTGATTAGTAGGTAGCAATAGATCTACCTTAGTCGAGTCTGAGAAAGAGTTCACTTTTAAGAAGAGGTTGAAGTTGTTCACTTACCTACGAATTACGAATTGTGGTGATACTGATTCACCCCTCTCTTAGTATCACAAACTAGTAAATCCTAGGGAGAAGTCGGGAACTTCAATTGGTATCAGAGCACAGGTTCACTAGTTTGAACCTTAACAGCTTGGTGTACTAGTTTGAAGGGATCTAGAAGTTTGACTTGTTCAGCATACTGAGAAATGGAAGCCGGTACTAGCACTAACACCACTTACAGCAAGAAGGTTCCAATCTTCAATGAAACCAACTACCATATTTGGAGAGCAAGAATGCAAGTGGTATTTGCAACCATGGGCATGAACCTAGTGAAATGCGTACAGGAGGGTTTTGTGGATCTGGAAGAAGGTAAAGACCCAACCCCAGAAGAGTTAAGGTAGTTTGAGATAAATGGAAAGGCCTCAAACGTTATCATTTCAGCATTGACAGATGCTGAGTATGCTAAAGTGATGGACTGCAAATTTGCTAAGGGGATATGGGATAGATTGCAGAAGGTCTATGAAGGTGATGACAGAATGAAGGAGGCTAAGCTTCAAGTGTTCAAGGAGAGATATGAATCTCTCAGAATGCAAGAGAATGAGACAGTTCAAGAGTTCTTCACCAGGGTTATTGACGCTGCAAACGACTTGAAAACTTATGGGAAGAACAAGAAGGACTCATCTATTGTGAAGAAAATTCTGAGAATTCTGCCTAAGAGGTTTCCCTCAAAAGTGGCAGCCATAGAAGAGAGTAGAGATCTCAATTCTATGTCTCTACATGATCTCCAGTGCAATCTCATTGCATATGAGACGAGGATAAAGTCAACTGAAAGCTCTACAACAACGAAGGTATCAAAAGAGGCAGCTTTCAAAGCTATGAAGCACTTGAAGATAAAAGAAGAGGAAGAATCATCCAGTGAAGATGATGATGATGATGATGAGGAAGAAAGTGAAGGTGAAGTATTGGCTTACTTCATAAGGAAATTCAAAAAGGGGTCTAAGAAGGGAAAAAGACAGTTGTCCTTGATATGTTATCATTGTGGGCAGACTGGACACTTTGCTTCTCAGTGCAAAGTGAAACTTGATGATGAAGATGAGGATGGTGATGATGAGCAGAATTTAAGATGGAGAAGATCATCATTCAAATCAAAGAAGTCCAGTAAGAAGATTGTCGACCCACAGAGGAAGAAGAGAGGCTCATTCAAGAGTTTTGTGAGTCAAACAAACGAAGCTGATGAGGAGGAAGATGAAGACTCATCAGATAAGCATGTCTTTATGGCATCAGCACAAGGTGGTAGCTCAACCTCTGAAGAGGAAGAGGAGGTTGATGAAGAAGAGCCAGATCTTAAAGCTGAGTTGAAAGTAGCTTCAAAGGAGATAATCAGAAGGGACCTATATAAAACAAGTTGAAGCAAAGTCTGAGGAAGCTAAAAGTCAAAAGGATGAAATAAGGGCTGAACATATTAACTTGAAAAGAAGATTTGAAGAACAAATCAAAATATGTGAAGACCTTACAATAGAGCTTGGCTCAAGGACTTCAACAATTGAAAAAATGGAGATAGAGTTGCTGAGACTTTAGCAATAACTCAAAAAGAGTGAGGAGAACTTGCAGAAGTTTGAAGTGGTAGGAGAAACAAGCTCTGCAAGAGAAAAGAGGAATAAGACTTTGCCACAGAAGTTGAAAGAGAAGGCTGTGACTCAGGTAAAGATAATTGAAGAAGAGAAGACAGTTATCAAACCAAAGCCAGGGCCGAAAAGGATGTATATGGTTAAAGAGCAGCACCCATAGTTGCTACGTCTCAAGAAGAAAAGAAAGTCAGCCAGCGAAGGGCAATGGCTGAACAAAAGAAGGAAAAGAAGGTGGCTAAAATGAAAGTCACATAAGCAAAGAACCCAGCTACATTGCCTACACAGCAAGTAATAAACAAAAGAAAACAAGCTGTGATTAGACCCAAGAAGAGGAAGTTTCAAGGTCACTGTCTTTATTGTGGAGTTTGGGATCATAAGTCGAGTAACTGCTAGTGGAGAAGGCCAGTATACATCTCCAACTTGAGAAGATACGATGCTGCATACAGGGGGAGACAATACAAAATTCAGAAGAGAACACCTGTCGTGAGTTCTTGCACATACTGTAAAAAGCAAGGACACACTGACAAGGATTGTTGGTGGAAGCCCAAACCAGTGGTTTCAAAGAACAAGTTTGCTATATTGGCAAACTTGGAACAATGTGAAATGTTCGAGCAGGATGGCTATAATGCTAAGAGATGTATGACACTTCTCCCTAAGCAAGAGAAGATACTCAATCATACAGTGAAAACAAGCGGTGCAGTCAAAGTTAAGAAAAAGGAGAAAGTTATCTTCTAGCCAGTTCAAAAGAAGGAATATAGAGCAAAAAGGAAGGTGGCTAATATAACTGAAATTGCACTAAAGGCTGATTACAAGGGTAAGCAATGGATCCTTGATAGTTGTTGTTCCCACAACCTTATATGGGTTGTAATTGTTGTCAACTAGGTTTAAGTGTGCAAGAAAGTAAAGCCACATGGAAGGGTAAGAAGGTAAATCCACATGGAAGGGTAAGAAGGTAAATCCACATGGAAGGGCAAGAACATAAATTCGCATGGAGGGGCAAGAAAGTAAATCTGCTACATAAGGGCAAGAATATAAATCCACCATGTAAGCCCTATTAGGGTTTCATGGAAGAGATATATAAAGACCTTAGAAGACAAAAATAGGGGAAGGCCAACACAATTGAATATATAGCAAAACACCAAACCCTACACAGAAGAACACCACCTGAAAAAGAAAAGAGTAGCCATCATGAACAGTGCAACCATTGTGTGAACAGTAGCATCGATAGGAAGAGAGAGAAAACGATTTAGCCATCGAGTGAACAGTAAACGTCGCCAAAAGAAGAAGAGAAAATGGAAATTGGCCAAACAGGAGAAGGAGACAAAGAGGTGAACGACCAAGTAGGTGAACGGAAAAGAGATGAAACGACGAGTGGAAAAAATTGGGGGGCGGAACAAAGAGATACCGATGGCAACAAAAGAGAACAACAGTCAAGAGAGAGAGAAAGAAGGAGACGCCGAAAGTAGGGGCTGAACAAAGAATAACAAACAGAGGTTGAGATACGGCCAAATCGGAGCCATTGTCGAGCGAAGGAGAAAAGAGGACCAAAAAAGGGAGAAAACCGGACACCATCGATACGTTCAAAATACACCCAAAGAAGAGAGAGAAGTCGTCATTGGAAGAACAGGGTGGTCGGCCAAAACATAAGAGCCAGACCAGAGGAGTCGACGGGAAGGAGAGAGAAAACACGACCAAATAGGGGAAAAGGAGAGAAAATCTGGAATGGCCAAAGAGGGGTGGACAAAGAGAGAGAGATCGTTAGCAGAATAGAGGACAATAAGAGAGAAATTCGGCGGTAAGAGAGAGAAATTCGGCTAGAAAGCAAGAGAGAGAAACAGATAGTGAGATTATGAGACAAAGAGACAGGTGAGACCGTAAGATGGACAGTAAGAGAGAGAGAAACAGACAGGCGAGCCGTAAGATAGTGAGATCGTGAGATAAGGAGACGGGTAAGACTGTAAGACAATGAAAGCAGGAATTGTGGGAGACAACATAGAGAAGGAATTCGACAAAGCATTGAACTCAACGTATTTCCAGACTTCTTCAAGAGAGGTTAAAGAGTGTTGCAATGAACTTCTCAACTGTAGTGGAGCAGCCTTTTAATTCAACAGAGGCAAGACAAGCTAGAAGAAGGGTAAACACAGTAAGTGACACTCTTTTTATTGTACTTACTTAGTAATTGCAATAGAGAAAGCAGTAAAGAATTAAAGACAACCATTGTAACCTGTATTCACAAGTATAGTGGATAGTCTCGGTAGAGGGAGACTCCCTACCACCGTGGATGTACGTCACGTTGACGGAACCACGTAAATCTCGTGTGTCCTTAATTTGCTTTATGTTCTGTGTTTTGAATTGAGTTGTGAACGTAGCTAAAGTATCAGCCAACCCATAACCTAACGAAGACCTAAACAAAAACATCCGTATTGTCTATTAGGCAAGGTGTCTGAAAGGTGACTTTAGGGACTATATGATTAGTAGGTAGCAATAGATCTACCTTAGTTGAGTCTAAGAAAGAGTTCACTTTTAAGAAGAGGTTAAAGTTGTTCACTTACCTACGAATTGCGAATTGTGGTGATACTGATTCACCCCCCCTCTCAGTATCACAAACTAGTAGATCCTAGGGAGAAGTCGGGAACTCCAATTGGTATCAGAGCACAGGTTCACCAGTTTGAACCTTAACAGCTTGGTGTCCTAATTTGAAGGGATCTAGAAGTTTGACTTGTTCAGCATACTGAGAAATGGAAGCCGGTACCAGCATTAGCACCACTTACAGCAAGAAGGTTCCAATCTTTAACGAAACCAACTACCATATGTGGAGAGCGAGAATGCAAGTGGTATTTGCAACCATAGGCATGAATGTGGTGAAATGCGTACAGGAGGGTTTTGTGGATCTGGAAAAAGGTAAAGACCCAACCCCAGAAAGTTAAGGCAATTTGAGATAAATTGGAAGGCCTCAAATGTCATCATTTCAGCATTGACAGATGCTGAGTATGCTAAAGTGATGGACTGCAAATTTGCTAAGGAGATATGAGATAAATTGCAGAAGGTCTATGAAGGTGATAGCAGAATGAAGGAGGCTAAGCTTCAAGTGTTCAAGGAGAGATATGAATCTCTCAGAATACAGAAGAATGAGACAGTCCAAGAGTTCTTCACCAAGGTTATTGATGCTGTGAACGACCTAAAAAGTCATGGGAAGAACAAGAAGGACTCATCTATTGTGAAGAAAATTATGAGAATTCTGCCTGAGAGGTTTGCCTTAAAGGTAGCAGCCATAGAGGAGAGTAGAGATCTCAATTCTATGTCTCTGCATGATCTCCAGTGTAATCTCATTGCATATGAGATGAGGATAAAGTCAGCTAAAAGCTCTGTAACAACGAAGGTATCAAAGGAAGCAACATTCAAAGCTATGAAGCACTTGAAGATAAAAGAAGAGGAAGAATCATTCAGTGAGGATGATGATGATGATGATGAGGAAGAAAGTAAAGGTCAAGTATTGGCTTACTTCAAAAGGAAATTCAAAAAGGGGTCTAAGAAGGGAAAAGGAAAACTAGCCTTGAAATGTTATCGTTGTAAACAGACTAGACACTTTGCTTCTCAGTGCAAAGTGAAACTTGATGACAAAGATGAGGATGGTGATGATGAGCAAAATTCAAGATGGAGAAGATCATCATTCAAATCTAAGAAGTCCAGCAAGAAGACTGCCAACCCACAGAAGAAGAAGAGAGGCTCATTCAAGAGCTATGTGAGTCAGATAAAAGAAGCTGATGAGGAGAAAGATGAAGAATCATTAGATGAGCATGCCTTTATGGCATCAGCTCAAGGTGGTAGTTCAACCTCTGAAGAGGAAGAGGAGGGTGATGAAGAAGAGCCAGATCTTGAAGCTGAACTAGAAGCAGCTTCAAAGGAGATAATCAGAAGGGGTAGAACCATAAAAAGGTTAGAGGCCCATATAAAACAAGTTGAAGCAAAGTTTGAGAAAGCTGAAAGTCAAAAGGATGAAATAAGGACTGAACATATTGACTTGAAGAGAAGATTTGAAGAACAAATCAAAATATATAAGACCTTACAATAGAGCTTGGCTCAAGGACTTCAACAATTGAAGAAATGGAGATAGAGTTGTTGAAACTTCAGCAACAACTCAAAAAGAGTGAGAAGAACTTGCAGAAGTTTGAAGTGATAGGAGAAACAAGCTCTACAAGAGAAAAGAAGAATGAAGAGAAAGTGCAGCAATCTAATGCTGCCTTGCCTAAAGAGAATGAGACTTTGCCATAGAAGTTGAAAGAGAAGGCTGTGACTCAGGTGAAGATAACTGAAGAAGAGAAGACAGTTATCAAACCAAAGCCAGGGCCAAAAATGATATATGTGGTTAAAGAGCAGCAGCCCATAGCTGCTATGTTTCAGAAAGAAAAGAAAGTTAGCCAGCAAAGGGCTACGACTGAACAGAAGAAGGAGAAGAAGGTGACTGAAATGAAAGTCACAAAAGCAAAGAAGCCAGCTACTTTGCCTATATAGCAAGTGATGAACAAAAGAAGACAAGCTATGATCAAACCCAAGAAGAGGCAATTTCAAGGTCATTGCCTTTATTGTGGAGTTTGGGGTCATAAAGTGTCATAAGGTGAGTAACTACTGGTGGAGAAGGCCAGTATATGTCTTTAACTTGAGAAGATACGATGCTGCATACAAGGGGAGACAATACAAAATTTAGAGGAGAACACTTGTTGTGAGTTCTTGCACATACTGTAAGAAGCAAGGACACACTGACAAGGAGTGTTGGTGGTAGCCTAAACCAGTGGTTTCAAAGAACAAGTTTGCTATATTAGTAGACTTGGAATAGTGTGAAAGGTACGGGTAGGATAGCCATAATGCCAAGAGATGCATGACACTTCTCCCTAAGTAAGAGAAGGCACTCAATGACACAGTGAAAATAAGCGGTGCAGTCAAAGTTGAGAAAAAGGAGAAAGCTATCTTCCAGCCAGTTCAAAAGAAGGAATATAGAGCAAAAAGGGAGGTGGCTAATATAGCTAAAATTGCACTAAAGGCTAATTGCAAGGATAAGCAGTGGATGCACTTCGCACATGACGAGAGACAAGAGTAAATTATCAAAGCCAAACAAATCAAGAGAAAGCAGAGTCAAGTTTGACAATGATGATTCACTCAATATCAATGGTCAGGGGTTAGTGAATATTGGAAAAGGAAAGCTGAAACATGTTCTGCACGTTGATGGACTTAGATATAATCTAGCATGTGTCAGCAAACTATGCAATGAAGACCATAAGGTAATAGTCACAAAAACAGGTTGCCAGGTAAAGAGTAAAGAAGGCAATACTGTTGTAGCCGAGAAGAGAACAGCTGGAAATTTGTATGTGATTGATGAAGAAAGAGATCCTCTTGCAACTAAGACTGTGCAAGAAAGAAAGCCAAAGAAAACGTGCACCAGTACTCATCAAGAAAATCAAATCATAGGTGACCCATCAGTAGGAGTTACAACAAAAAGAAGAATTACGGGAGCTACTGCTTTACTCTCACAAGTTGAACCTAAATTTGTTGAATAGGCTACATAAGATCTAACTAAATCTCTGTCCACAGAGCTGTTTGAAAAGCACAAATTGAGTTTATCTATGCTAATGCCTCCTCAAACCTGAACTTCAGGTGAATCCTCCATCTCCATTTTGCGAGCTTTTTTGATTTGTAATTAGTTGGCAAAGGGGTAGAGAAGCAACAGTGTAGGGGGAGCTGTTAAGAAAGGGGGAGTGCATATTTAGGTGGAGTTGAAATTGCTGCATAGTGGCTTTTGTTATGAGTGTTGCCAACAATTACAAAGGGAGAGATTGTTGTTCCCACAGCCTTGTATGGGTTGTAATTGTTGTTAACTAGGTTTAAGTGTGTAAGAAAGTAAAGTCATATGGAAGGACAAGAAGGTAAAAGCCACATGGAAGGGCAAAACAGTAAATTCGCTACGTAAGGGCAAGAACGTAAATCTGCCACATAAACCCTATTAGGGTTTCACGGAGGAGAATATATAAAGACCTTGGAAGACAAAACTAGGGCAAAGCCAACACAATTGAATACACAGCAAAACACCAAACCTTACACAGAAGAACACCACCTACAAAAGAAAAGAGTAGCCATCGTGAACAGTGGCCGTCGAGTGAATAGTGCAACCGTCGTGAACAATGCAATCGTCGGAAATTGAACAAAACGATGAACGGCCAAATTGAGCAAACCGAAGCAAACCGTGTAACGGCAAGAGAGAGAAACCCGTAAGGAACGGCACACCAGCAGTTGGACAAAGAGAGAGAAAACGAAGTCGACGGATGAAGAGAAAATGCAGCCGACGGACAAAGAGAGAGGCGCCACTGGAAGAGCAGACAGCAAATCTGCGATGGTGTGAGACAAATGAGTCAACACGGCTGGACAATGAGAGAGAAACCACGACACAGCAAGAGAGAGAAATGGGTCAATGGCAAAACATAAAAACGGGTCGACAGCAAAACAGAGTGGACGATCGACAGAAAAACAGATAGAAACGGCCGAAGGTGGGTGAACGACGACTGGTGGAAACCTAAGAACAGCCAAATCAAAGTCGACAGGAAGGTGAGAAAAAGAAAACACAACCAAAATCAGAGACGGTTGGACAGCAGAACAGACATGAACGACGGTAAGAGAGAGAAATTCGGCTAGACGGTAAGAGAGAGAGAAACAGATAGGCGAGCCGTAAGACAGTGAGATTGTGGGGCAAGGAGACCGTGAGACGATGAAAGCAGGAGTTGTGTGATACAACGTAGGTAAGAACCTCGGCAAAGTATCGGAAAGAACTCAACGTATTTTCAGACTTCTTCAAGAGAGGTTAGAGAGCGTTGTAGTGAACTTCTAAGCAGCAGTGGAGCAGCCTTTCAATTTAACAGAGGCAAGACAAGCTAGAAGAAGAGTAGACACAGTAAGTGACACTCTTTGTATTTTACTTGCTTAGTAATTGCAATAGGGAAAGGAGTAGAGAATTAAAGACATCCATTGTAACCTGTATTCACAAGTATAATGAATAGTCTCATTAAGGGAAAGTCCCTACCACAGTGGATATATGTCATGTTCACGGAACCACGTAAATCTCGTGTGTCCTTAATTTTCTTTACGTTCTGTGCTTTGAATTGAATTGTGAACGCAACTAAAGTATCAGCCAACCCATAACCTAACCAAGACCTAAATAAGAACATCCAAATTGTCTATTAGGCAAGGTGTTTGAAAGGTGACTTTGGGGACTATTGTGATTAATAGGTAGCAATAGATCTACCTTAGTTAAGTTTGAGAAAGAGTTCACTTTTGAGAAGAAGTTGAAGTTGTTCACTTACCTGCAAATTGTTATTTGTGGTGATACTGATTCACCCCCCTCTCGGTATCACAAACTAGTAGATCCTAGGGAGAAGTCGGGAACTTCAAAGACAACAACCAAGTATTTCAGAATCTTTGGCAGCTCATGTTTTGTGAAGAACAAGGAGCAAAACTTGGGAAAATTCAATGCTAGGTCTGATAAAGGCATCTTTGTGGGATACTCAGAAATGACAAAAAGTTACAGAGTTTTCCTACATAAGCTAGGAAAAGTGATCACTTCCAGTGATGTGAGAATATATGAGAACTGGAAAACAATACAGAATGGAGCAACTATGGACAATGAAGAAGATGACTTCATTATAGATGAAGAATCAGACCAACCTGAAGAAAAGAAACAAGAAGTAAGTTTAGACTCAAAGAAGAGTGAGTCTGAAGATGAAGAAAGAGATCCTCTTGCAACTAAGACTGTGTAAGAAAGAAAGCCAAAGAAAACATGGACCAATGCTCATCAAGAAAATCAGATCATAGGTGACCTATCAATAGGAGTTACAACAAGAAGAAGAATTGTGGGAGCTACTGCTTTACTCTCACAAGTTGAACCTAAATCTGTTGAAGAAGCTACATAAGATCTAACTAAACCTCTGTCTACAGAGCTGTTTGAAAAGTACAGATTGAGTCTATCTATATAAATGTCTCCTCAAGCCTGAAAATCAAGTGAATCCTCCATCTCTACTTTGCGAGTTTTTCAGATTTGTAATTGGTTGGCAAAGGGGGAGAGAAGCAACACTGTAGGGGGAGCTGTTAAGAAAGGGGTAATGCATATTTAAGGGGAGTTGAAACTGCTGCATAGTGGCTTTTGTTAAGAGTGTTGCCAACAATTATAAAAGGGGAGATTGTTGTTCTTACAGCCTTGTATGGGTTGTAATTGTTATCAACTAGGTTTAAGTGTGCAAGAAAGTAAAGCCACATGGAAGGGTAAAAAAGTAAAGCCACATGGAAGGGCAAGAAGGTAAATCGACATGGGAGGGCAAGAACGTAAATCTGCCGCGTAAGCCCTTTTAGGGTTTCATAAAGAGAGTATATACAAACCTTGGAGGACAAAATAAGGGTAAGATGGGGTAAGGACAACACAATTGAATACACGGTAAAATCTAGAGAGAGAAACCGTCAAACACAAAAGAAAGGCCCACAGAATTGAATACACAGCAAAACACCAAACCCTACACAGAAGAACACCACCTGCAAAAGAAAAGAGTAGTCATCGTGAACAGTAGCCGTCGTGAACAGTGTAACCGTCGAGAGAGAGAAAGAGGAGATGGTCGACAGCCAGGCTGAACGAAGAACAGCTGTCATCGGAGATAGGAGAGAAAATCCGACACAACCAAAGAGAAGTGGTCGACGGACGAAGAAAAAAAGGGAGAAGAGGAGCAGCCATCAGATGAAGAGAGAGAAAACACTTGGAAGAGAGAGAAAAGTCGTCGTCAGAAGAATGTCGATCGGCAATTGAACATTCGGCAAACCTAGAGTGACCAGCCAACACCAAACCCTACACGGCATAAACACAAAGAGGTGGTCAGCAGCAATATAGAGAAAATCTGAGACAGCCACGACAAAACAGAGGAAAACCGAGGAACGGCCGAAGAAGGGTCGACGGGAAGAGAGAGAAAACGAAGAGCCACCACCAAAATGAAGAGCCGTTGGAAGAAAAAGAAAAATCTGAAACGGCACACCACTGACATGCCCAAAGAAGAGTGAACGGCTGGACGATAGAAAGAGGAGTCGATGGCAGAACAGGGCTGGACGGTGAGAGAGATCCGGCTGGACGGTGGGAAGGAGAAAAACCATACACGAGACCAGCAGAAAAGAAAGAAAACGCAAGACAATCGACGGAAAACCAGGACAGCTGAAAATCAGATTTGGGGGCTGAACAGAGAACAAAGGTCTGAGAGAGAGAAAAGGAGTTGGATGGTAAGAGAGAGAAATCTGGCGGTAAGAGAGAGAAATCCGACAGTAAGAGTGAGAAATCTAGCTGGACAGCAAGAGAGAGAGAAACGAACAGGCGAGCCGTGAGACAGTGAGATCATGGGGCAAGGAGACGGGTGAGACCTTAAGACGGTGAAAGCAGGAGCTGTGTGAAACAACATAGAGAAGGAATTTGGCGAAGCATCAGAAAAAACTCAACGTATTTCTAGATTTCTTCAAGAGAGGTTAGAGAGCGTTGCGGTGAACTTCTAAGCAACAATGGAGCAGCCTTTCAAATTAACAAAGGCAAGACAAGTTAGAAGAAGGGTAGACACAGTAAGTGACACTCTTTGTATTGTACTTACTTAGTAATTGCAATAGTAAAAGGAGTAAAGGATTAAGACATCCATTGTAACTGGAATTTTCAAGTATAGTGGATAGTCTCGGTAGAGGGAGAGTCCTTACCACCGTGAATATACGTCACGTTGATGGAACCACGTAAATCTCATGTGCCCTTAATTTGCTTTACGTTCTGTGCTTTGAATTGAGTAATGAATGCAGCTAAAGTATCAACTAGCCCATAACTTAACAAAGACCTAAACAAGAACATCTGTATTGTCTATTAGGCAAGGTGTCTGAAAGGTAACTTTAGGGACTATTGTGATTAGTAGGTAGCAATAGATCTACCTTAGTCGAGTTTGAGAAAGAATTCGCTTTTAAGAAGAGGTTGAAGTTGTTCACTTACCTACGAATTGTGAATTATGGTGATATTGATTCACCCCCTCTCTCAGTATCACAAACTAGTAGATCCTAGGGAGAAGTCGGGAATTTCAAAATATGTATATATGTATATATGTATGTATGTGTACGCGTGTGTGTGTGTATATATATATATATATGTATACATATAAGGATGATACAATGGAAATTTCCAATATGCAACAAAATTTTATACACGTGATTGTATCACAACTCCGAATTAGATGTTATGCTACCATCCCATAATGAACCTTCCCTTTATAGTAACTTCAATGTACAGTACCATCCAAATAAAAGCCAACTGGTGTAATTCAAATTGTAAACAAATAGGACACTTATTCTTGTGGTCAATACATAAATGTATGCATGCACGCACGTGCAATACTTCATCAGCACTAAAGAGTGGAACATGCATGGGATAATATGTGGTATATATCAAAGTGACAGATAAATGTTCTAAGATAAATAAGATAGGAAAGAATTACAATTATATTCAAAACTGTCACAACTAGGGACAGTGTGAGGGACAATCATAGGTCAACAATTAGATTTTGGAATAATGAAGAATGGCTAATGAATATGCCTTCCTGGAACTTTCTTTTAATTATCATATTCTCTATCGAGCTTGCATAATAGCTTTTTTTAGTCCATAACAGTTTCTTGAATGGGTTTATAGTTTAGACATGGATTAGGTTCATTACATTTAAATGTGATTTTTATACTAAGATATTAAAATATTTCTTTGTATATATAAAAGAACAAAAATTGCACTATGATCACTTCTTATGTGTATGAAAAAGAAGTGAAAATCACCCATTAAGATGATTGTGGATCACTTAAATTTGCCATTAGGTGGATGTGTTAATTGAACTAACTCATGGAACTTAGGCAAGTTTAGTGTTTAGGAGCAAATGGAAACTATGCTCAAAGGTCAAGTTGATCTTTGTTAAAAACTAATAACTTTAAGAAACCCTTCAAACCATTTTTCTTGCCATTTAAGTCAATGATTATTCAAAAGATTGTGACTTACAACATTAATTTTAAAAGTAGCCATTATGACTACTTAACCTTTTTTAACATATGCTTCTTGACCTAATAGTTAAAGAATAAGAAATTTAACTTGCCAAAACACATAATAAGAGTGCTTGAAAAAATTTAAAAGGAAATAATTACGAAATTTCCATACTGTATGCTTCTATGTTACATGCTTTAAAAGTTGGGTGTACCTAAAATTAAAGAGGCTTGTTCTCATGTTAGTTTGGGACAATTCATCAATATTACCACCTATAAGCAAATGTTTTTGGTGCATAGTGAAGGAAAGTAGTTTACACCTTTAAGCAAAACCAAGATCAAGTTTGAAGTCATATAGCAAAATGCCAACACCATTAAGATCATTATCTCTTTCCCAAGCATCCTCTAACATTAAAATAACATAGGGTAGTCCTTATTAACTAGTAATTAAAAAAAGGGGTTTGTCTTATATGATTGCATAAAGGTAAGATTTGTAAGCATTCTTGGTATATTATAGTTTAATAAGTGTTTGGTTATTTGCATCTATAAACCAACATTGGGTTTCTTCAAATATGGTAAGAATTCAGTTTTATAAATTATATGTTTAATGGATGTATATGTGATAGTTATTAGGCAACTCTCAATTATTATATTTAAATGAAATGACATTCTAAATTAAGAAAATAAGAAGACCAAGGATTTAAACCAATGCAAGCTAAGTAGAGCATGGTAGCCAACTATTGAGCCCATCTTTGATTGCTAATATTAGATTTGTTGTCAACAACATTTCATAGATTTGTTGAGATGTGTTTACTGCACACAGGTACATTTTGTATTCATCAAGGAGCTTGAGATGCAAAGAGATCATTGATCAAAACTGTTGGCAGCAGTTCAACCCTAAAGTCAATAAGTCAATATTGACTATTAATCCTAAATTTTAGGAGTTAATGCTGACTATTAACCCTAAATTTTAGGGATCAATGCTGATCATTGATTGTAGGGCAACCCTTGGGGATCAATGCTAACCGTTGATTCTAGGGCAACCCTTGGGAATCAATGCTTACCCTTGATTGTAGGGTAACCCTTGGGAATCAATGCTAATTGTTGGTGATAGGGTAACCCTAAACTCAAGGCTTATAAATATATCCATGTCGCTGTCAAGAGAGGTATGTGCTACAGAAACGTGATAGAGAAAAGGAGGAAAATGACAAAGAGCAACCACTAAAAAGAGAGAGCAATAACAAAGGAAAAATGTGTGTTCTATAGACCAAAAAGAGAGGGCAACAACAGAGAAAGAAAAAAGAAGGCATGCTATAGAATAAAAGAAGGCATTCTATAGAAAAAGAGAAGGCATGTTATGTAGAAAAAGAGGGTGTGGTGTGTAAAAACAAAAAGGGCTTGCTATGTAACAAAAAAAAAAAA
>CM038607.1:5954243-6024078 GCA_021533255.1 Ceriops tagal
TTTTTTTTTTTCCTCCAAATCAAATTCGTTTTCACTAATTAAACCTAAATTGAATGCAAATTAATGCATTGATCAAACCATTAAAATAATTTACAATCATTGTACTTCCAATAATGATAGCTAAAAAACCAACATTTAAGGTTGTTTTGGCTCCATGAAGTATACATATGAGCATCCACTATATAGTTGTATTAAATGAAACTTGTAACCATGCTTGTAACGAATAATACTCCATTTATAATGTCTAGGCTTTTTACTTTCATCCATTTTCACAATCTTCACACAATTACTGCATTAATGTTTTAGTGCAATCTATAACCTTCTAACAAAAAAGTTTCATCTCACACTTTTAGTATGCATTTCTCACCAAATAATCTTTATTTCTGCAATTATCTTCTTTAAGTAAGATAGGTTTTAAGGTTAAGTTTGATTTTTATTAGGATTCACAATTTCTTTTAAAATAATAAAAATTATTTTAACTATTTTTATTAAAAAAATCAATTAGATTTGATATAATTGAGCCTAAAACCAATATACTCTTATTGACTTACATGGATCTTACTGAGCATTTTGTCTTTGCCATAAGTTGGCATTAATGCCCATTCATCATACCACATCACCAAATTTAATAATTCCCATCCATTAGACCAAATGATATAGTAGATTTATTAGGAAACAATTTTACAAAAATAATATTGATAGTTTTAAAGATTAGGGTATATTTTTTAATTAGTGCAAAATTCATGATTTGTTTCATTATTAACCCTTAAGTATATGTATAAAATCATATTCTTATTTGGATTAAAGTAATAAGCTAAACACGCCCTTATGTGGCAATAGTATTATTTTCCTTGCTTATTTGTATATAATGTTTTGTATTTTCTTTGATAGTTGATTATCTAGTATAAAAAAGTTAGCCTGTTTATACCTTCTTAATTCTTCTCATTCTTTAGTAATCGTACATATAATTATTAGTAGATTTAGGAAGATAATTCATATAATTGAATAATAGAACTTATAATGTTTTGTTATGTTCTAATTTGAGAATTAAGGGAATAAGTAAATAGATCTGCCAAAACCTCTACCAAAATCACTATTTAACCTCCACTTTATTGTACAAAATTTGGACTAGACTAGAAATTAAAAGATAGTTCAAGTCATGTATCCAATGCCCTCATAATGATGCAACCAACTTATAGTGAATTCCTTCACAGAATAAAATAAAGCACATTTAACTATGATTTGTATTACTAAAATCAAGCTATCGAGAAGTTTATATATTATCTAGGTTTATTCCATTAGAAAACATCTTTCTTATATAATTATTCTTTTTTATCAAAGAATGACTACTATATATATAATGGTTTAAGGGTTATTTAGGCAAAAAATATGTCTTTTAAATTCAATAGACATGACTATTTTCCCAAGAAAAATATCGCTTGGTACTAATAAATACAATTTTTAGCTAAAACACATGTCTCTTGGATTCAATAAATACAACTATTTAGTCAAGAAAGATATTTCTTACTATTAATAACCATAATCCTTTTTAATGTGTCATTTCATAAAAGGATATCTTTTAATAACCATCAAATAAAACAAAGTACTTGTCTTTAAAATAAATATTAGATATGTCTTTTGGTTTATTTGGTGGTTAATGAAAGATATTCTTTTATGAAAAGACATGTTAAAAGGAATGTGTCTCTTGGTACCAAAAGACATCTTTTTTTGCCAAATATTCATATTTATTAAATCCAAGAGATATTTTTTTTGGCCAAATAGTAACATTTATTGAATTTAGGAAACATCTATTTTTACCAAATAACTCTTGAACCATTATATATATGGTGATCCTCCTTTGATCAAAAAGAAAGACTATATAAGAAATATGTTATTTTCTAATAAAACAATTATGAATAATACATAAATTTCATAAGAACTTAATTTTAGTAGTACAAATTACAGTCAAATGTGTTTTATTTTATCCTATGAGAGAATTCACCGTAAGCTAGTTTCACTATTATAAGAACAAATTTTGCCTTAATAAGAATGGCATTGAATACATGACTTAAAGTAATTATCTTTTAATTTTTAATATAGTCTAAATTTCGTATAACAATCTTAAGATGAAATTTAATTCATGACTAGATTTTTAAAGAATTTGACTCCCAACATCATAAGACTTGAAAGCAGTGGACCAAATAAGTTATTAATTTGATTAAGATATGTCCTTCTTCCTAATTATGTGAAAATAAAAAGTTTTATGATCTATGATATTAATGTTTGAATACCTAATTATTCATACATAAACATAATTATTTTTTATATATAGTATGAGAGAAGAAATACTATAATTTAAATTTCCTTTATTGTTCACATTTTTTGGATGCCATTATAATTAGATTAAGATTAAAGAATTAGAAATTTAAAGAGAAAAGAAAATTTTTGAAGAAATTATTAAATTTCATCCTCTCAATTCATAAAAAAGAGACTTTATGTTTTGGAATTGTGAAAGTAAAGGGTTTTATTATAGTCAGTCATTACAATACAGAAAGGAAAAGGAAACCCAAGAATCTAAGTATTGTGTGTTATGGCTAAAAAAAGGTTATTGGAGAACTTAATTTATTTGGGTCATGAATTGTGTTCACGTTATTGGTTACTTATGTTTAATATATGCTTGTGTGCATAAAAAGTCTTGCTGAAGCAAAAGTAGAAAGGCTACATATGTGTAACTAATAATAAAAAAAAATTCTTTGGCATCATTTGATTCATTGTTTAAATGCTTATAATTGTTTATCATGTTAATCATGCATGAAAATAATATATGCATACGAGTGTGCATCAGTTTGGTACTACATAGACATTTTGTTTGGATTTTTTGCATGGAATATATATATAGGATATGTCCTTTATGTAAGCAAGGGAATTATGTCCTTTCACTAAGAATTATAGTCATATAGTTAATGTACAAGGTTATGCATGTTGAATTACCAGTAAGCAGTGGCCTTGTGTAATAGTGTAAAGAATGGTTTAATTCTTATAATAGGAAAATAAGTCGCTATAAAAGAAAAGAAATTGTAAATTTATTTTTTATTAAAGGCTATAATTATAGGTTATAATATATATATAAGTATTTTAGGTACTTTTTGTTTTTTAATTTTTTAATATATGACTGAAGAAAAGACCATTAAGTAGGGTCACTAGATGTAACTACCTTACTAATTGCTTGTCATTAAACCAATTACAATTTTATGGCATTTAACTAGTGGTCCTTTTTTGTATGCCTTTTTGATAAGAAAATATATATTTTTATGATTTCTTGTGCTTTACACTAAATATATTAAGTGCCAGCTCAGTCATTTTGGTCCTTTATAATGTGGCTTTAGATAAGAAATTTGTAATTCGTTTGTTTAAATAGTTTGGCCCTTTAACCCTTAATTAGGCTTTTTGTTTTCTTAAAAATTAATAATTCTTTATCTATGACTTTACTATTTCTTTGTGATGCTTTTTCTTTTAATCAAAACCTTTTCAATGGGGTTAAAAGAAATAGTAATGGACAATCAATCACCACTCAACTAAAGCACCTCTTAGGTAGTTACAGCAACTACAATATAAAGATGGCTTTTGGTGTAAATAAGGAAAGCCATTAAAAGGTCATGTATTAGCCTTACGATGTTAGTATTTTGCATTAAAAATAAACAAAATTTATGTCCTAGTGGTAAATTTTATGGGACACCTTTATGTAAAACCTATCTCACGAAAAGGAAAAATAAAGGGTTAGAAAGACTCCACATGATGCTTAATTGTAAAATGCACAATTATAATAAATGTGGTTTATGATTAGTCTATTATCCTAATTTAATGGGTTAACAAGAATCTTAATGAACAAAATATTAAGAAAGATGGATTTTCAAACCTTTGAGACTTAACTGTGATAGGCACTATTGCTAGGTTAAGTCACTTAGTTATTATCATTAATTGGCAATTAATAAAATTAAATCCTTCAATGGCTAAAAAATATAAAAAGAGTTGCATGCAATAAATTTTGAACTCATGACATTTCTAATGAAAAGATGAGATGTTGACTACTTGATTAAAAGTACATAGAAGTCAATTAATTAATTAATTAATAAGATTGAAAAATTGACAAGAATCTTGTTCAACAAAACACAAAGGTGATGAGTTAAGCTCATACTTACAAATCATCCATAATGAAAACTCAATTCAACACTTAATTGAATCTTAAACCTTAAGTCCAACAAGTCAAAATATATCATTAATGTAATTGAAACACTATATAAATTGTTTTCATCCTAAGGTCACATGGTGCTTAATACTCATAGCTAAATTAAAAGGATAAGTGTTTAAAACTCTTAGTAAGTTTGAAAAGGTGCTTTATAACAGGAGGTCTAATCTAATTATATGAATGTAAAATGTTTGGGTCATTCTAATAAAAAAAGAGCTTAGTATTAAAATATTTATGAAAAATGTATGGACATAATAACCTTCAATGTGCCAATTAATTGAAAAAATAAGTATAATTTTGTACAGTCACTAATGTTAATTAGTTCTACAATTTGTCAATAATAATAATTAAAGTTCCCAACTTTACCCTAAGATCTACTAGTCTGTGATACTGAGAGGGGGGGTGAATCAGAATCACACCCATTAAAAACTCTAATAATTTAAGCCAAAGTATTCTACTTCTTTAATACTCTAGCTTTCGTCAATATGCAGGTATGTGAACAACTTCAAACTTTTCTCAAAAGCAAACTCTTTCTCAGATTCAACTAAGGTAGATCTATTGTTACCTACTAATCACAATAGTCCACAAAGTTACCTTTCAGACACCATGCTTATTAGACAGATTGGATGTTTTTAATTAGGTCTTCTTCAGGTTATGGGTTTAATGATTCTTTAGCTACGTTCACAACTCAATTCAAAACACAAAATGTAAATTCAAAGCAAGGACATGAGAGATTTACGTGGTTTCGTCAATGTGACGTACTCCACGGTGGTAGGGACTCTTCCTCTACCGAGACAATCCACTATACTTGAGAATACCAGTGTGGTACTCCCGATGTTCACAATGTAGTTACAATGGATGTCTTAATCCTCTGTTCCTTTCACTATTGCAAATACAAAGCAAGTACAATACAAAGAGTGTCACTTACTGTGTCTACCCTTCTTCTAGCTTGTCTTGCCTCTATTGAATTGAATAGGCTGCTTCACTGCCGCTTAGAAGTCCACCACAACACTCTCTAACCTCTCTTGAAGAAATCTGGAAATACGTTGAGTTCTTTCCAATGCTTCACCAAATTCCTTCTCTAGGTTGTTTCACACAATTCTTGCTTTCACCGTCTTACAGTTTCACAGCTTGCACTCACACTTTTGGTCTATCATTTCATCTCTCACGGCCTGCCCCACACTTCTGATCAGTCACGCCGTTGCACATTCTGGTCTTACTCTGATGCACGTTCTGGTCTCATGGATATCAGGTCTGCTCTCCTCGTCCGTTTCACAGTTCCGCTAGTCTCCCGTTTTTGGTTTTTGCCCTCACCTCACATTTCTGGTTTTCTTCTCTTCTAGGGGTGGTGCGTTTCTAGTTTTGCCATTGGTGTGTCGTCTTCTCTCCTGGTGGTGCATCGTCTCTTACGGGTTTCCTTTTGTCATGTGTTCCTTTGCCATGTTGTCATCTTTTCTCTTGCTGGTGGAACGTTTCTGAAGTTCCCGACTTCTCCCTAAGATCTACTAGTTTGTGATACTGAGAGGGGGGGTGAATCAGTATCACCACAATTCGCAATTCGCAGGTAAGTGAACAACTTCAACCTCTTCTTAAAAGCAAACTCTTTCTCAGACTCGACTAAGGTAGATCTATTGCTACCTATTAATCACAATAATCCCCAAAGTCACCTTTCAGACACCTTGCCTAATAGACAATACGAATGTTTTTGTTTAGGTCTTCGTTAGGTTATGGGTTGGCTGATACTTTAGCTGTGTTCACAACTCAATTCAAAGCACAGAATGTAAAGCAAATTAAGGACACACGAGATTTACGTGGTTCCGTCAACGTGACGTACATCCACGGTGGTAGGGACTCTCCCTCTACCGAGACTATCCACTATACTTGTGAATACAGGTTACAATGGATGTCTTTGATTCTCTGCTCCTTTCAATATTGCAATTACTAAGCAAGTACAATACAAAGAGTGTCACTTACTGTGTCTACCCTTCTTCTAACTTGTCTTGCCTCTGTTGAATTGAAAGGCTGCTCCACTGCCGCTTAGAAGTTCATCGCAACGCTCTCTAACCTCTCTTGAAGAAGTCTGGAAATACGTTGAGTTCAATGCTTCGCCGAATTTCTACGTTGTTTCACACAACTCCTGCTTTCACCGTCTTACGGTCTCACCCGTCTCCTTGTCTCACGATCTCACTGTTTCACGGCTCGCCTGTCCATTTCTCTCTCTCCTACTGTCCAGCCAGATTTCTCTCTCCTACCGCCTGATTTCTCTCTCTTCACTGGATTTCTCTCTCTTCGCCAGATTTCTCTCTCTTCACTGGATTTCACTTTTCCGTTCACCGTCGGGTTTCTCTCTCTTCCCGCCGCTCTGCTCCGGTTTGGCCGTCGGGTTTCTCTCTCTTCCCTCCGGTCTGCTCTGATTTGGCCGTCGGGTTTCTCTCTCCTTCTGATCTGGCCGTATAGGTCTTCGCCATCCACCCCATCCAGCCGTGTCGTCTCCTCGCCGACCGCTGGTGTACCGGTGGTGTGCCGTTCCTCACGGGTTTCTCTCCTTCTCCGGTCTGCGTTTTCTCTCTCTCGTCCGTCGGCTGCTCTCTTCGTCCTCGCCGGTGGTGTTCTTTTGGTGTTCTCTTTGGTTGGTCGGTTGTCTAGGTTTTTCTAAATGCTTAATATTGCCGACACCCTGTTCTTTGTCTTCCGAGACCAATATATACTTTACTCTATGAAACCTTAACAGGGCTTACGCGGTAAATTTACTTTCTTACCCTTTCATGTGGCTTTACTTTCTTTCACACTTAAACCTAGTTGACAACAATTACAACCCATACAAAGCTGTGGGAACAACAATCTCCCCCTTTGTAATTGTTGGCAACACTCATAACAAAAGCCACTATGCAGCAGTTTCAACTCCCCCTAAATATGCACTCCCCTTTCTTAACAGCTCCCCCTGCACTGTTGCTTTCTCCCCCTTTGCCAACCAATTACAAATTTGAAAAACTCGCAAAGTAGAGATGGAGGATCCACCTGATTTTTAAGCTTGAGGAGGCATTCGCACAGATAGACTCATTCTGTGCTTTTCAAACAGCTTTGTGAACAGAAATTTAGTTAGATCTTGTGTAGCCTCTTCAACAGATTTATGTTCAACTTGTGAGAGTAAAGCAGTAGTTCCCACAATTCTTCTTCTAGTTGTAACTCCTACTAATGGGTCACCTGTGATCTGATTTTCTTGATGAGCACTAGTCCACGTTTTCTTTGGCTTTCTTTCTTGCACAGTCTTAGTTGCAAGAGGATCTCTTTCTTCATCAATCACATACAAATTTCCAGCTGTTCTCTTCCCAGCTGCAATAGTATTGCCTTCTTTACTCTTTACCTGGCAACCTATTTTTGTGAATATTACCTTATGGTCTTCATTGCATAGTTTGCTGACAGATGCTAGATTATATCTGAGTCCTTCAATATGCAGAACATCTTTTAGCTTTCCTCTTCCAATGTTTACTGACCCCTGACCACTGATGTTGAGTGCATCATCATTGCCAAACTTGACTCTGCCTTCTCTTGACTTATTTAGCTTTGACAATTTACTCTTGTCTCCCGTCATGTGTGAAGTGCATCCACTATCAAGGATCCACTGCTTATCCTTGTAGTCAGCTTTGAGTGCAATTTCAGCTATATTAGCCACCTCCCTTTTTGCTCTATATTCCTTCTTTTGAACTGGCTGGAAGATAGCTTTCTCCTTTTGCTCAGCTTTAACTGCACCGTTTGTTTTCACTGTGCCATTAAGCATCTTCTCTTGCTCAAGGAGAAATGTCATGCATCTCTTGGCATTATGGCCATCCTGCCCATACCTTTCACACTGTTTCAAGTCTGCCAATATAGCAAACTTGTTCTTTGAAACTATTGGTTTGGGCTTCCGCCAACAATCCTCGTCAGTGTGTCCTCGCCTTTTACAATATGTGCAAGAACTCATGAGAGGTGTTCTCTTCTGAATTTTGTATTGTCTCCCCCTGTATGCAGCATCGTATCTTCTTAAGTTTGAGACATATACTGGCTTTCTCCACCAGCAGTTAATTGTCTTATGACCCCAAACTCCACAATAAAGGCAATGACCTTGAAACTGCCTCTTTTTGGGTCTGATCACAGCTTGTCTTCTCATGTTCATCACTTGCTGTGCAGGCAAAGTAGCTGGCTTCTTTGCTTGTGTGAGTTTCATTTCAGTCACCTTCTTCTCCTTCTTTTGTTCAGTCGTAGCCGTCTGCTGGCTGACTTTCTTTTCTCCATTTTTGTTTGCCACACTAGGTTACTTCTTCAGATCTTCTTTATTCTCCGCTATCTTCTCCTGAGTCATAACCTTCTCTTTCAAGTTCTGTGGCACATTCTTATTTTCTTTAACCAATGCAGCCTTAGATTGCTGCACTTTCTTTACATTCTTCTTTCCTTTTGCAGAACTTGTTTCTCCTATCATTTCAAGCTTCTGCAAATTCTCTTCACTACTTTTGAGTTGTTGCTGGAGTCTCAGCAACTCTTTCTCCATTCCTTCAATTTTTGAAGCCCTTAAACCAAGCTCCATTGTAAGGTCTTCACATATCTTGATTTGTTCTTCAAATCTTCTCTTCAAGTCAATATGCTCAGCCCTTATTTCATCCTTTTGACTTTCAACTTCCTCAGACTTAGCTTCAACTTGTTTTATATGGGCCTCCAACCTTCTTATGGTTCTGCCCCTTCTGACTATCTCCTTTAAAGATGCTTGCAGCTCAGCTTTAAGATCTAGTTCTTCTTCATCAACCTCCTCTTCCTCTTCAGAGGTTGAACTATCACCTTTAGCTGATGCCATAAAGGCATGCTCATCTGATAATTCTTCATCTTCCTCTTCATCAGCTTCTTTTATCTGACTCATATAACTCTTAAATGAGTCTCTCTTCTTCCTCTGTGGGTTGGCAGTCTTTTTACTGGACTTCTTTGATTTGAATGATGATCTTCTCCATCTTGAATTCGGCTCATCATCATCATCCTCATCTTCATCATCAAGCTTCACTTTGCACTTAGAAGCAAAGTGTCCAATCTTTCCACAACGATAACATCTCAAGGCTAGTTGTCCTTTTCCCTTCTTAGACCCCTTTTTGAATTTCCTTATGAAGTAGCCCAATACTTCATCTTCACTTTCTTCCTCATCATCATCATCATCATCATCCTCACTGGATGATTCTTTCTCTTCTTTTATCTTCAAGTGCTTTATAGCTTTGAAAGCTGCCTCCTGGGATACCTTTGTTGTTGCAGAGTTTTCAGCTGACTTTATCCTCATCTCATATGCAATGAGATTGCACTGGAGATCATGCAGAGACATAGAATTGAGATCTCTACTCTCCTCTATAGCTGCTACCTTTGAGACATATGCAAGATTCTCAGAATCTTCTTCACAACAGATGAGTCCTTCTTGTTCTTCCCATGACTTCTTAGGTCGTTCACAACATCAATAACCCTGGTGAAGAACTTTTGGACTGTCTCATTTTTCTGCATTCTGAGAGATTCATATCTCTCCTTGAACACTTGAAGTTTAGCCTCCTTCATTTTGCCATCACCTTCATAGATTTTTTGCAATCTGTCCCATATCTCCTTGGCAGATTTGCAGTCCATAACTTTAGCATACTCAGCATCTGTCAATACTGAAATGATGACGTTTAAGGCCTTCCCATTTATCTCAAACTGCCTGAATTCTCTGGAGTTGGGTTTTTACTTTCTTCCGGAGCCACAAAACCCTCTTGTACGCATTTCACCACATTCATGCCCATGGTTGCGAATACCACTTGCATTCTCGCTCTCCACATGTGGTAGTTGGTTCCATTGAAGATTGGAACCTTCTTGCTGTAAGTAGTGCTAGTGTTGGTACCGGCTTCCATTTCTCAGTATGCTGAACAAGTCAAACTTTTAGATCCCTTCAAACTAGTACACCAAGCTATTAAGCTTCAAACTGGTGAACCAGTGCTCTGATACCAATTGAAGTTCCCGACTTCTCCCTAGGATCTACTAGTTTGTGATACTGAGAGGGGGGGTGAATCAGTATCACCACAATTTGCAATTCGCAGGTAAGTGAACAACTTCAACCTCTTCTTAAAAGCAAACTCTTTCTCAGACTCGACTAAGGTACATCTATTGCTACCTACTAATCACAATAGTCCCTAAAGTCACCTTTCAGACACCTTGCCTAATAGACAATACAGATGTTCTTATTTAGGTCTTCGTTAGGTTATGGGTTGGCTGATACTTTAGTTGCGTTCACAAATCAATTCAAAGCACAGAATGTAAAGCAAATTAAGGACACACGAGATTTACGTGGTTCCGTCAACGTGACGTACATCCACGGTGGTAGGGACTCTCCCTTTACCGAGACTATCCACTATACTTGTGAATACAGGTTACAATGGATGTGTTTGATTCTCTGCTCCTTTCAATATTGCAATTACTAAGCAAGTACAATACAAAGAGTGTCACTTACTGTGTCTACCCTTCTTCTAACTTGTCTTGCCTCTGTTGAATTGAAAGGCTGCTCCACTGCCACTTAGAAGTTCACCGCAACGCTCTCTAACCTCTCTTGAAGAAGTCTGGAAATATGTTGAGTTCAATGCTTTGCCGAATTTCTACGTTGTTTCACACAACTCCTGCTTTCACTGTCTTACGGTCTCACCCGTCTCCTTGTCTCACAATCTCACTGTTTCACGGCTCGCCTGTCCATTTCTCTCTCTCCTGCTGTCCAGCCAGATTTCTCTCTCCTACCGCCGGATTTCTCTCTCTTCACCGGATTTCACTTTTCCATTCATCGTCGGGTTTCTCTCTCTTCACGCCGCTCTGCTCCGGTTTGGCCGTCGGGTTTCTCTCTCTTCCCTCCGGTCTGCTCTGATTTGGCCGTCGGGTTTCTCTCTCCTTCCGATCTAGCCGTATAGGTCTTCGCCGTCCACCCCGTCCAGCCGTGTCGTCTCCTCGCCGACCGCTGGTGTACCGGTGGTGTGCCATTCCTCACGGGTTTCTCTCCTTCTTCGGTCTGCGTTTTCTCTCTCTCGTCCGTCGGCTGCTCTCTTCGTCCTCAACGGTGGTGTTCTTTTGGTGTTCTCTTTGGTTGGTTGGTTGTCTAGGTTTTTCTGAATGCTCAATATTGCTGACACCCTGTTCTTTGTCTTCCGAGACCATTATATCTATGAAACCCTAACAGGGCTTACACGATGAATTTACTTTCTTACCCTTTCATGTGGCTTTACTTTCTTGCACACTTAAACCTAGTTGACAACAATTACAACCCATACAAAGCTGTGGGAACAACAGTTTCTCATGAGTTTCTCTCTCTTGCCGTCACACAGTTTTCTCCTTATCGTGTCGTCCATTTCTCTCCCGGTGGTTGTACGTCTCTCATGGGTTTTCTCTCTCACCGTCTCGCCGGGTTTTCTCTTTTATCATTTAGCTGTGTTTTTCTATTTTCACTCTATTGTCCCGTGTACCTCCTTTTCTTCCTTGCCATTGGTGCAAAAGTTTCATTAATATCTACTCCTTCTATCTGAGTGTAGCCTTTACAAACCAGCCTGGCCTTCTTCCTCACCACCTTGCCATCTTCATTGTGTTTATTCCTAAACACCCATTTTGTTCCGATGACATTCTTGTTAGTGGGTATTGGAACCAGCTCCCATGTATCATTCTTCTCAATTTGATCCAACTCCTCATTGATAGCTTTAACCCATATCTTGTATAGCTTCTTCAATAGATTTAGGTTCAACTTGTGAGAGTAAAGCAGTGGCTCCCACAATTCTTCTTCTTGTTGTAACTCTTGCTGATGGGTCACCTATGATCTGATTTCCTTGATGAGCACTGGTCCACGTTTTCTTTGTCCTTCTTTCTTGCACTCTTAGTTGCAAGAGGATCTCTTTCTTCATCTTCAGACTCACTCTTCTCCGAGTCTGAACTTACTTATTATTCCTTTTGTTCTGATTGGTTTGATTCTTCATCTACATTGAAGTCATCTTCTTCATTGTCCTCAACTTCTCCATTCTGCATTGTTTTTCAATTCTCATCTATTCTCACATCACTGAACGTGATCACTTTTCCCATCTTATGCAAAAAAACTCTGTAACCTTTTGTCTTTGTTGAGTATCCCATAAAGATGCCTTCATCAAACCTAGCATTGAATTTTCCCAAGTTTTGCTCCTTATTCCTCACAAAACATGGGCTACCAAAGATTCTGAGATACTTGGCTGTTGTCTTTTTCCCACTCCATAGCTCATATAGAGTCTTATCAATATTAGGTCTTAGTAAGACTCTATTCAGTAGATGTATAGCTGTAAATGTTGCTTCTATCCAAAATCTTGTGTGAAACTTGGATTCCAACAGTAGAGTTCTTGTCAGTTCAACCACAGCTTTATTTTTCCTTTCTACCACCCCGTTCTATTGAGGTGTTCTTGCTGCTGCCATCTGATAGTGAATTCCATGCTTCTTAAGGTAATCTTCAAAAGCTTCATTTGTGAATTCAGTGCCTTGATCTGACCTCAATACTTTGATCTTCTTTCCACTCTCATTTTCAACTAATCTTCTGTATCTCTTGAAGCATTTCAAAACTTCTGACTTGTATTTGAGGTGCATGATGCAAGTCCTTCTAGAATAATCATCAACAAACAAGATGAAATACCTTTCACCATTCAACCCTTTTGTTCTAATCTACCCACACACATCAGTATGTACAATGTCAAGCACTGCTTCAGAATTGAACTCTTTGGTCTTATACTACTTCCTGACCTTTTTTCCTTTAGAGTATGTTGAGCAAACATACTCCCTCTCTCTCTCTTGAGGTCTAGAATGTCTCTAATTGCATAAGTAGTGGTCAGCTTCCTCATGTTCTTTTGTGTTAAGTGTCCCAGCCTCCTATGTCAAAGTTGATTTTCTTCTTCTTTTGTAAATAAACAACTATTTGTCTTGTCCTCATCAATCACATATAAATTTCCAGCTATTCTCTTCCCGGCTGCAATAGTATTGCCTTCTTTACTCTTTACTTGGTAGCCTGTTTTTGTGAATATCACTTTATGATCTTCATTGCATAATTGGCTGACAGATGCTAGATTATATCTAAGTCCTTCATCGTGCAGAACATCTTTCAACTTTCCTTTTCTAATATTTACTGACCCTTGACCACTGTTGTTGAGTGAATCATCATTGTCAAACTTGACTCTACCTTCTCTTGACTTGTTTAGCTTTGATAATTTACTCTTATCTCCTGTCATGTGTGAAGTGCATCCATTATCAAGGATCCACTGCTTATCCTTATAGTCAGCCTTTAGTGCAATTTCAACTATATTAGCTACCTTCCTTTTTGCTTTATATACATTCCTTTGAACTGGCTTGAAGATAGTTTTCTCCTTTTTCTCAGCTTTGACTACACCAATTGTTTTTACTATGCCATTGAGTGTCTTCTTTTGCTCAGGGAGAAGTGTCATGCATCTCTTGGCATTATGGTCATCTTGTCTACACCTTTCACTTTGCTCCAAGTCTGCCAATACAGCAAACTTGTTCTTTGAAACCACTGGTTTGGGCTTCCAATAACACTCTTTGTTAGTGTGTCCTTGCTTTTTACAGTATGTGTAAGAACTCACGATAGGTGTTCTCCTGTGAATTTTGTATTGTCTCCCCCTGTATGTGGCATCATATCTTCTCAAGTTAGAGACATATACTGGCCTTCTCCACCAGCAGTTACTCGTCTTATAACCCCAAACTCCACAATAAAGACAATGACCTTGAAACTGCCTCTTCTTGGGTCTAATCACAGCTTGTTTTCTTTTGTTTATTACTTGCTATGTAGGCAACGTAGTTGGCTTCTTTGCTTGTCTGACTTTCATTTCAATCACCTTCTTCTCCTTTTTCTGTTCAACCGTAGCCCTTTGTTGGTTGACCTTCTTTTCTTCATTTTTGTTTGCCACCCTAAGTTGCTTCTTCAAATCCTCTTTATTCTCAGCTATCTTCTCCTAAGTCACAACCTTTTCTTTCAACTTCTGTGGCACATTCTTATTATCTTTAGACAATGTAGCCTCAGATTGCTACACTTTCTCTTTATTCTTCTTTTCTCTTGCAGAACATGTTTCTCCTATCATTTCAAGCTTCTACATGTTCTCTTCACTCCCTTTAAGTTGTTGCTGAAGTCTCAGCAAATCTTTCTTAATTCCTTCAATTTTTGAAGTCCTTGAGCCAAGCTCTATTGCAAGGTTTTCACATATTTTAATCTATTTTGCAAATCTTCTCTTCAAGTCAATATGTTTAGTCCTTATTTCATCTTTTTGACTTTCAATTTCCTCAGACTTTGCTTCAACTTGTTTTATATGGTTCTGCCCGTTTTGATTATCTCCTTTGAAGTCGCTTCTAACTCAGTTTCAAGATCTGGTTCTTCTTCATCAATCTCCTCTTCCTCTTCAGAGGTTGAACTACCACATCGAGTTAATGCCATAAAGGCATGTTCATCTGATGAGCCTACTTCTTCCTACTCATCAGCTTCTTTTATCTGGCTCACATAACTCTTGAATGAGCCTCTCTTCTTCTTCTGTGGGTTAGCAATCTTCTTGTTGGACTTCCTTCACTTGGATAATGGTCTTCTCCATTTTGAATTCTGCTCATCATCACCATCCTCATCTTCATCATCAAGTTTTACTTTGCACTGAGAAGCAAAGTGTCCAGTCTACCCACAACGATAACATCTCAAGAACAACTGTCCTTTTCCCTTCTTAGACCTCCTTTTGAATTTCCTTATGAAGTAAGCCAACACTTCACCTTCACTTTCTTCCTCATCATCATCATCATCCTCACTGGATGATTCTTCCTCTTCTCTTATCTTCAAGTGTCTCATAGCTTTGAAAGTTGCCTCCTTTGATACCTTTGACGTTGAGGAGCTCTCAATTGACTTTATTCTCATCTCATATGCAATGAGATTGCACTGGAGATCCTGCAGAGACATAGAATTAAGATCTCTACTCTCCTCTATGGTTGCCACCTTTCAGGCAAACCTCTCAGGCAGAATTCTTAAAATTTTCTTCACAATAGATGAGTCCTTCTTGTTCTTCCCATGACTTCTAAGGTCGTTTACAGCATCAATAACCCTAGTGAAGAACTCTTGGACTGTCTCATTCTTCTGCATTCTGAAGGATTCATATCTCTCCTTGAAAACTTGAAGCTTGGCCTCTTTCATTCTACCATCACCTTCATAAACCTTCTGCAATCTATCCCATATCTCCTTAACAGATTTGCAATCCATAACTTTAGCATAATTAGCATCTATCAATGCTGAAATGATGACATTTTAGGTCTTCCCATTGATCTCAAACTACATTAATTCCTCTAGGGTTGGATTTTTACCTTCTTTTAGAGGCTGAAAACCCTCCTGTACAGATTTCACCACGTTCATGCCCATGGTTGCAAATACCACCTGCATTCTCACTCTCCAAATATGGTAGTTGGTTTCATTAAAGATTGGAACCTTCTTGCTATAAGTAGTGCTGATGCTAGTACCAGCATCCATTTCTCAATATGTTGAACAAGTTAAAACTTCTGAAACCCTTCAAACTAGTACACCAAGCTGTTAAGCTTCAAACTGGTGAACTTGCACTCTGATACCAATTGAAGATCCCAAGTTCACCCTAGCATCTACTAGTCTGTGATACTGAGAGGGGGGTTGAATCAGTATCACACCCCTTAAAAACTCTAATAATTTAAGCCAAAGTATTTTACTTCTTTAATACTCTAGCTCTTGTCAATATGCAGGTACGTGAACAACTTCAAACTTTTCTCAAAAGCGAACTCTTTCTCCGATTTAACTAAGGTAGATCTATTGTTACCTACTAATCACAATAGTCTCCAAAGTTACCTTTCAGACACCTTGCCTATTAGATAGATTGGATGTTCTTGATTAGGTCTTCTTTAGATTATGGGTTTGATGATTCTTTAGCAAGGACACGAGAGATTTACATAATTCCATCAATGTGACATACTCCATGGTGGTAGGGACTCTTCCTCTACCAAGACAATCCACTATACTTGAGAATACTAGTGTGGTACTCCCAATGTTCATAATGTAGTTACAATGGATGTCTTAATCCTCTGTTCCTTTCACTATTGCAAATACAAAGCAAGTACAATGTTGTTCCCACAGCCTTGTATGGGTTGTAATTGTTGTCAACTAGGTTTATGTGTGCAAGTAAATTGAAGCCACATGGAAGGGCAAAAAGGTAAAACCACACAAAAGGGCAAGAAAGTAAATTCATTGCGTAAGCCCTATTAGGGTTTCATGGAGTAGAATATATAATGGTCTTGGAAGACAAAGAATAGGGTGTCGGCAATATTGAGCATTCAGTAAAACCTAGACAACCGACCAACCAAAGAGAACACCAAACCCTACACAGAAGAACACCACCTGCAGAAGAAAAGAGTAGTCGTCGTGAACAATGCAGCCATCGAGTGAACAGTAGCCATACAGTAAAGCCGTTGGACGAAGACAGAGAAAAATCCGACAGTCCAAAAAAGAGAGAAACCGTCGGCAGAAAAGGGAAGAGAGAGAAAACGGGTAGTCATCGATGGGAAAAGAGGCGACGGTCGAGCTGAATGGAGACCACCGGGGAAAGAGAGAAAACACGGCCAAAATATCGTCAGTAGTAAAGAGAGAGAAAAATCGAGAAACGCCCAAAAGAGAAAAACGCCAGAACAGGGGGGTCGAAAGGGAGTGCAGCTGAAACGAACAGCGAAGCTGTATAGCAAAACCGTGAGGGAGACCAGATCTGAACTAGAACGAGACGAGACCAGATCAGGAACAGGTGAGAGAGATCCGGCAGCTAGACGTTGGAAGAGAGAGAAATAGATGGTCGAAAAAACAAAGAAATCGGTCGATGGGAGAGAAAACGTGAACGGCCAAAGAAGGCTGGACGGCAGGACGAAGAAAAGCAGACCACCAAAAGAAAAGGGAGGAAATCTGGCCAAGTGGGTGAACAGAAAAGAGAAATCCGGTGAAAAAAGAGAAATCCGGTGAAGAGAGAGAAATTCGACGAGAAGAGAGAGAAATCCAGCTGGACAACAAAAGAGAGAGAGAAACGGACAGGCGAGCCGTGAGACAGTGAGATCGTGAGACAAGGAGACGGGTGAGACCGTAAGACAATGAAAGTAAGAATTGTGTGATACAACGTAGAGAAGGAATTCAGCAAAACATTGAACTCAACGTATTTCCAGACTTCTTCAAGAGAGGTTAGAGAGCGTTGCGGTGAACTTTTAAGCAGCAGTAGAGCAGCCTTTCAATTCAACAGAGGCAAGACAAGTTAGAAGAAGGGTAGACACAGTAAGTGACATTCTTTGTATTGTACTTGCTTAGTAATTGCAATAGTGAAAGGAGCAAAGAATTAAAGACATCCATTGTAACCTGTGTTTACAAGTATAGTGGATAGTCTCGGTAAGGGAGAGTCCCTACCACCATGGATGTACGTCACGTTGACGGAACCACATAAATCTCGTATGTCCTTAATTTGCTTTACATTCTGTGTTTTGAATTGAGTTGTGAACGCAGCTAAAGTATCAGCCAACCCATAACCTAACAAAGACCTAAACAAGAACATCCGTATTTTCTATTAGGCAAGGTGTCTGAAAGGTGACTTTAGGGACTATTGTGATTAGTAGGTAGCAATAGATCTACCTTAGTCGAGTCTGAGAAAGAGTTCACTTTTAAGAAAAGATTGAAGTTGTTCACTTACCTGCGAATTGCGAATTGTGGTGATACTGATTCACCCCCCCTCTCAGTATCACGAACTAGTAGATCCCAGAGAGAAGTCGGGAACTTCAATTGGTATCAAAGCCAGGTTAACCAATTTGAAGCTTAACAGCTTAATGTACTAGTTTGAAGGGATCCAGAAGCTTGACTTATTTAACATACTGAGAAATGGAAGCCGATACCAGCACTAGCACCACTTACAGCAAGAAAGTTCCAATCTTCAACGGAACCAACTACCATATGTAGAGAGCAAGAATGCAAGTGGTATTTGCAACCATGGGCATGAATGTGGTGAAATGCGTACAGGAGGGTTTTGTGGCTCCGGAAGAAAGTAAAGACCCAACCCCAGAGGAGTTAAAGCAGTTTGAGATAAATGGGAAGGCCTCAAATGTCATCATTTCAGCATTGAAAGATGCTGAGTATGCTAAAGTTATGGACTACAAATCTGCTAAAGAGATATGGGACAGATTGCAGAAAATCTATGAAGGTGATGGCAGAATGAAGGAGGCTAAGCTTCAAATGTTCAAGGAGAGATATGAATCTCTTAGAATGCAAAAGAATGAGGCAGTCCAAGAGTTCTTCACCAGGGTTATTGATGCTGTAAATGACATTAGAAGTCATGGGAAGAACAAAAAGGACTCATCGATTGTGAAGAAGATTCTGAGAATTCTGCCTAAGAGGTTTGCCTCAAAGGTAGCAGCCATAGAGGAAAGTAAAGATCTCAATTCTATGTCTCTGCATGATCTCCAGTGCAATCTCATTGCATATGAGATGAGGATAAAGTCAGCTAAAAGCTCTGCAACAACAAAGGTATCAAAGGAAGCAGCTTTCAAAGCTATGAAGCACTTGAAGATAAAAGAAGAGAAAGAATCATCCAGTGGGGAGGAGGATGATGAGGATGAGGAAGAAAGTGAAAGTGATGTATTGGCTTATTTCACAAGGAAATTCAAAAAGGGGTCTAAAAAGTGAAAAGGACAGTTGGCCTTAAGATGCTATCGTTGTGGGAAGACTAGACACTTTGCTTCTAAGTGCAAAGTGAAGCTTGATGATGATGATGATGATGAGCCAAATTCAAGTTGGAGAAGAACATCATTCAAATCAAAGAAGTCCAGTAAAAGGACTGCCAACCCACAGAGGAAAAATAGAGACTCATTTAAAAGTTATGTGAGTCAGATAAAAGAAGTTGATGAGGAGGAAGATAAAGAATCATCAGATGAACATGCCTTTTAGCATCAGCTAAAGGTGATAATTCAACCTCTGAAGAGGAAGAGGAGGTTGATGAAGAAGAGCCAGGTCTTGAAGCTAAGTTGGAAGCAGCTTCAAAGGAGATAATTAGAAGGGGCAAAACCATAAAAAGGTTGAAGGCTCACATAAAACAAGTTGAAGCAAAGTCTGAGGAAGCTGAAAGTCAAAATGATGAGATAAGGGCTGAACATATTGACTTAAAGAGAAGATTTGAAGAACAGATCAAAATATGTGAAGACCTTACAATAGAGTTTGGCTCAAGGACTTCAACAATTGATGAAATGGAGATAGAGTTGTTGAGACTTCAACAACTCAATAAGAGTGAGAAAAACTTGCAGATGTTTGAAGTGGTAGGAGAAACAAGTTCTGCAAGAGAAAAAAAGAATGAAACTTTGCCACAAAAGTTGAAAGAGAAGGCTATGACTCAGGTAAAGATAACTGAAGAAGAGAAGACAGTTATCAAACCAAAGCCAGGGCCAAAAATGATGGATGTGGTTAAAGAGTAGCAACCCATAGCTGCTATGTCTCAGAAAGAAAAGAAAGTTAGCCAGCAAAGAGCTACGACTGAACAGAAGAAGGAGAAGAAGGTGACTGAAATGAAAGTCACACAAGCAAAGAAGCCAGCTATGTTGCCTATATAGCAAGTGATGAACAAAAGAAGACAAGCTGTGATCAGACCCAAGAAGAGGCAGTTTCAAGGTCATTACCTTTATTGTGGAGTTTGGGGTCATAAGGCAATTAATTGCTGGTGGAGAAGGCCAGTATATGTCTCTAACTTGAGAAGATACGATGCTGCATACAAGGGGAGACAATACAAAATCCAAAAGAGAACAACTGTCGTGAGTTCTTGCACATACTGTAAAAGGCAAGGACATACTAACAAGGATTGTTGGTGGAAGCCCAAACTAGTAGTTTCAAAGAACAAGTTTGTTATATTGGCAGACTTAGAACAGTGTGAAAGGTGCAGGCAGGATGGCCATAATGCCAAAAGATGCATAACACTTCTCCTTGAGTAAGAGAAGGCACTCAATGGTACAGTAAAGACAAGCGGTGTAGTCAAAGCTGTGAAAAAGGAGAAAGTTATCTTCCAGCCAGTTCAACAGAAGGAATACAGAGTAAAAAGAGAGGTAGTTAATATAGCTGAAATTGCACTAAAGGCTGATTGCAAGGATAAGCAGTGGATCCTTAATAGTGGATGCACTTCACACATGACGGGAGACAAGAGTAAATTGTCAAAGGTAAACAAATCAAGAGAAGGAAGAGTCAGGTTTGGCAATGATGATTCACTCAACATCAGTGATCAGGGGTCAATAAATATTGGAAAAGGAAAACTGAAAGATGTTCTGCACGTTGAAGGACTCAGATATAATCTAGCATCTGTCAGCCAATTATGCAACAACGACCACAAAGTGATATTCACAAAAACAGGTTGCTAAGTAAAAAGTAAAGAAGGCAATACTATTTAGCCGGTAAGAAAACAGCTAGAAATTTATATGTGATTGATGAGGACAAGACAAGCAACTGTTTACTCACCAAAGAAGAAGAAAATCAACTCTGGCATAGGAGGCTAGGACACTTATCACAAAAGAACATGAGGAAGCTGACCACTACTCATGCAATCAGAGACATTCCCGACCTCAGGAGAGAGAGAGAGTATGTTTAATCAGCATGCTCTAAAGAAAAACATGCCAAAAAGCAATACAAGACCAAAGAGTTTAATTCTGAAGCAGTGCTTGACATTGTGCATACTGATTTGTGTAGACCGATGAGGACAAAAGGGTTGAAAGGTGAGAGGTACTTCATTTTGTTTGTTGATGATTATTCGAGAAGGACCTGCCTCATGCACCTCAAACACAAGTCAAAAGTTTTGAATTGCTTCAAGAGGTACAAAAGATTGGCTGAAAATGAAAGTGGAAGAAAGATCAAAGTATTGAGGTTAGATCAAGGCACTAAATTTAAAAATCAAGCTTTTGAAGATTATCTTGAGAAGCATGGAATTCATCATCAAATGGCAGCAGCAAGAACACCTTAACAGAATGGGGTGGTAGAGAGGAAAAATAGAGCTATGGTTGAAATGGCGAGGACTCTACTGCTGGAATCCAAACTTCACACAAGATTTTGGACAGAAGCAACATTTACAGCCGTGCATTTACTAAACAAAGTATTACTAAGGCCCAATACTGATAAGACTCCATATGAGATATGGAGTGGGAAGAGACAACAGCCAAGTATCTCAGAGTCTTTGGCAACCCATGTTTTGTGAAGAACAAGGAGCAAAACTTGGGAAAATTCAATGCTAGGTCTGATGAAGGCATCTTTGTGGGATACTCAGAAAAGACAAAAGATTATAAAGTTTTCCTACATAAGCTGGGAAAAGTGATCACTTCCAGTGATGTGAGAATAGATGGGAACTGGAAAACAATACAGAATGGAGAAGTTGAGGACAAGGAAAAAGATGACTTCAATGTAGATGAAGAATCAGACCAACCTGAAGAAAAGGAACAAGAAGTAAGTTCAAACTCGGAGAAGAGTGAGTCTGAAGATGAAGAAAGAGATCCTCTTGCAACTAAGATGAGGCAAGGTAGAAGGACAAAGAAAACATGGATCAGTGCTCATCAAGAAGATCAGATCATAGGTGACCCATCAGCAGGAGTTACAACAAGAAGAAGAATTGTAGGAGCTACTGCTTTACTCTCACAAGTTAAACCTAGATCTGTTGAAGAGGCTATTCAAGACAAAGCCTGGGTCAAAGCTATCAATGAGGAGCTGGATCAAATCGAGAAGAATGATACATGGGAGCTAGTTCCAAGACCCACTAACAAAAATGTCATAAGAATGAAATGGGTGTTTAGGAATAAACACAATGAAGATGGCAAGGTGGTGAGGAACAAAGCCAAGCTGGTTTGCAAAGGCTACACGCAAATAGAAGGTGTAGATGTTGATGAAACTTTTGCACCAGTAGCAAGGTTAGAAACTATTAGAATGTTCCTAGCTTTGGCAGCACACAAGAGGTATAAAGTCTATCAGATGGATGTGAAATCCGCCTTCCTAAATGGGCTCCTGAAAGAAGAGGTGTATATTGAACAACCCGATAGAGTACAAATCAGTGAGGATGAGAATCACGTGTGCAAGCTGAAGAAAGCCTTGTATGGTCTTAAGTAAGCCCCAAGAGCATGGTACAACAGACTGGATGCGTACTTGAGAAGGTTGAACTTCAGAAAAGGAATGGTTGATAATAACCTATATGTGTTCAACTCAGAGAAAGGCCATAGTATATGTGGATGACATCATCTTTGGAGGGGATCACTCTGAGCTATGTCAAGATTTTGCACAGAAGATGAGTGAGGAATTTGAGATGTCATTGATTGGAGAAATGATGTACTTTCTTGGATTACAGATAAAGCAGTGTGAAGAAGGTATCTTTATTTCTCAAACAAAATATGCCAAAGAGATACTGAAAAAGTTTGGTATGGAGGATAACAAACCTGTCAGTACCCCTATGACAATAGGTTGCAAGTTAACAAAAGATCAGGTGGGAAGGAGCACAAGCCCTACAGAATACAGGAAGATGATAAGGAGCCTTCTGTACCTTACAGCATCAAGGCCTGATCTTATGCAAGCTGTGTACACTGCCAGTAGGTTCTAAGCTGATCCTAAGGAATCTCACGTGTTGGCAATGAAAAGAATCCTAAGGTACCTTAAAGGAACACTGGAAATGGGTTTGTGGTATCCAGCCATGGATTCTGTTAAACTACAAGCATACACTGATGCAGACTGGGCAAAAAGTATAGATGACAGAAAATCAACCAGTGGCTGCAGCTTTTACTTGGGTTCAAAGTGTGTTGCATGGTTAAGTAAAAAGCAGAACAGTGTTGCTTTGAACACAACTGAGGCAGAGTATATGGCTGCTTGTGCAATATGTACACAGGTGATATGGATGCTAAGACAATTGGCAGACTTGGGTGTTGAAGTGAAGTTACCAGTGAGTGTACTTTGTGATGATCAAAATGCTATTGATCTCAGTAAGAATCTAGTTCAACATTCGAAGAGCAAGCATATTGACATCCGATATCACTTCATCAAAGATCAAGTGGAACAGGGTACAATTCAATTGGAGTATGTTGGCACTAAAGATCAAATTTCAAATATTCTAACTAAACTTCTGTCCACAGAGTTATTTGAAAAGCATAGATTGAGTCTATCTGTGCAAATGCCTCCTCAAGCCTAAAGTTCAGGTGAATCCTCCATCTCTACTTTGCAAGTTTTTCAGATTTGTAATTGGTTGACAAAGGGGAAGAGAAGCAACAATACAGGGGGAGCTGTTAATAAAGGGGGAGTGCATATTTAGGGGGAGTTGAAATTGCAATTGCTGCATAATGGTCTTTGTTATGAGTGTTGCCAACAATTACAAAGGGGGAAATTGTTGTTCCCACAGCCTTGTATGGGTTGTAATTATTGTCAACTAGGTTTACGTGTGCAAGTAAATTGAAGCCACATAAAAGGGCAAAAAGGTAAAACCACACGGAAGGGCAAAAAAGTAAATTCACTGCGTAAGCCCTATTAGGGTTTCATGGAGTAAAATATATAATGGTCTTGGAAGACAAAGAATAGGGTGTCAGCAATATTGAGCATTCAGCAAAACCTAAACAACCGACCAACCAAAGAGAACACTAAACCCTACACAGAAGAACACTACCTGCAAAAGAAAAGAGTAGTCATTGTGAATAGTGCAGTCGTCGAGTGAACAGTAGCCGCACAGTAAAGCCGTTGGACGAAGAGAGAGAAAAATTTGACAGTCCAAAGAAGAGAGAGACCGTCGGCAGAAAAGGGAAGAAAGAGAAAACGGGTAGTCGTCGACGGGAAAAGAGGCGACGACCAAGCTGAACGGAGACCACCGGGGAAAGAGAGAAAACACAGCTAAAATACTGTCGGCAATAAAGAGAGAGAAAAACCGAGAAACGCCCGAAAGAGAAAAACGCCAAAACAGAGGGGTCGAAAGGGAGTGCAGCTAAAACGAACAACGAAGCTGTGCAGCAAAATCGTGAGGGAGACTATATTCGAACTAGAACGAGGCAAGACCAAATCAGGAATAGGTGAGAGAGATCCGGCGGCTAGATGTTGGAAGAGAGAGAAATAGATGGCAGGACAAAGAAAAGCAGACCACCGGCGGAAAAGGGAGGAAATCCGGCCAAGTGGGTGAACGAAAAAGAGAAATCCAATGAAGAAAGAGATATCCGGTGAAGAGAGAGAAATCTGGCGGGAAGAGAGAGAAATTCGACGAGAAGAGAGAGAAATCCAACTGGACAGCAAGAGAGAGAGAGAAATGGACAGGCGAGCCGTGAGATAGTGAGATCATGAGACAAGGAGACGAGTGAGACCGTAAGACAGTGAAAGCAAGAATTGTGTGATACAACGTAGAGAAGGAATTCAGCAAAGCATTGAATTCAACGTATTTCTAGATTTCTTCAAAAGAGGTTAGAGAGCGTTGCGGTGAACTTTTAAGCAGCAATGGAGTAGCCTTTCAATTCAACAGAGGGAAGACAAGCTAGAAGAAGGGTAGACACAGTAAGTGATACTCTTTGTATTGTACTTGCTTAGTAATTGCAATAGTGAAAAGAGCAGAAAATTAAAGACATCTATTGTAACTTGTATTTACAAGTATAGTGGATAGTCTCGGTAAGGGACAGTCCCTACCACCGTGGATGTACGTCACATTGACGGAACCACATAAATCTCGTGTATCCTTAAGTTGCTTTACGTTCTGTGTTTTGAATTGAGTTGTGAAAGCAGCTAAAGTATCAACCAACCCATAACCTAACGAAGACCTAAACAAGAACATCCGTATTGTCTATTAGGCAAGGTGTCTGAAAGGTGACTTTGGGGACTATTATAATTAGTAAGTAGCAATAGATCTACCTTAGTCGAGTCTGAGAAAGAGTTTGCTTTTAAGAAGAGATTGAAGTTGTTCACTTACCTACGAATTGCGAATTGTGGTGATACTGATTCACCCCCCTCTCAGTATCACAAACTAGAAGATCTTAGGGAGAAGTCGGGAACTTAATACAATACAAAGAGTGTCACTTACTGTGTCTACCCTTCTTCTAGCTTGTCTTGCCTTTGTTAAATTGAATAGGCTGCTTCACTGCCGCTTAGAAGTCCACCACAACACTCTCTAACCTCTCTTGAAGAAATCTGAAAATACGTTGAGTTCTTTCCAATGCTTCACCGAATTCCTTCTCTAGGTTGTTTCACACAACTCCTGCTTTCACCGTCTCATGGTTTCACGGCTTGCACTCACGCTTCTAGTCTGTCGTTTCATGTTTCATGGCCTGCCCCACGCTTCTGATCAGTTACACCGTTGCACATTCTGGTCTCACACCGATGCACATTCTGGTCTTATAGATATCAAGTCTACTCTCCTCGTCCGTTTCACGGTTCCGCTGGTCTCTCGTTTCTGGTTTTTACCCTCACCTCACGTTTCTAGTTTTCTTCTCTTCCAGGGGTGATGCGTTTCTAGTTTTATCGTTGGTGTGTCGTCTTCTCTCTTGGTGGTGTATCGTCTCTTACGGGTTTCCTTTTGCCATGCGTTCCTTTGTCATGTTGTCGTCTTTTCTCTTGCCGGTGGTTATACATTTCTCACGGGTTTCTCTCTCTTGCCGTCACACAGTTTTCTCCTTGACGTGTCATCCATTTCTCTCTCGGTGGTTATACGTCTCTCACGGGTTTTCTTTCTCACTGTCCAACCGTGTTTTTCCATTTTCACTCTATTGTCCCATGTACCCCCTTTTCTTCCAAGGGTTTGGGTTTATATACTCCCTTCTATAAAAACCCTAGAAGGGCTTACTGCAGCGAATTTACTTTCTTGCCCCTCCATGTGGCTTCAAATTACTTGCACACTTAAATCTAATTGACAATAATTACAACTCATACAAGGCTGTAGGAACAACAATAATTGGTTCGAAGCATCTCTACCATATTATTTAGGCTTGTTGTAATACACTTTTCATTATATAAAAGTTTAATCTATAAAACACTTTTAGTTATACCTTTAAGTCTTAAAATTATGGATGATTAATTATATTTTTAATATTTTTCAAAATAGCAAAGGATTGTTGGAACATTTTCAAAATAAAAATTAGATATGTCCCTTAGTTTATATATTGGTTATTAAAATATGTCCTTTAATAAAATTACACATTAAAAAAATCGTGTCTATTGGTACCAAAAGATATCTTTCTTAATTAAATAATCATATTTATCAAATTTAAGAGACATCTCTTCCTTTAATCAAGAAGAGAGAAAATATAGAAAATATATTGTTTTCTAATAGAACAATTATGGATAATGCGTAAACTTTTTCGAAAGCTTAATTTCAATAATATAAAATGTAATTAAATGTTCTCTATTTTATCCTATAAGAGAATTCACTATAAGTTAGTTACACCATTATAAAGGTAAATTTTGCTTTAAAGAAAGTGACATTAATACATGACTTGAAGTAATTAACTTTTAATTTTCAATATAGCATGAATTTTGTACAATATACTCACTATTGCAAAATCTTTGTACACCATTACAAGTTAACATTTATGTCACCATAAGCCAATTTTTAGGCTATTAACCATCGATCTCTCTATTGCCAACCTCCACACACCTTATGAAACCAAGAAACATACTAAAACTACAAAATTTCATTGTTCAATTTATAACGTTCCAACAACAAACACAACATATCCCTTCATTAGCACAATATGAAATTATTGTATCTCAAATCACCAATCTCACCAATTTGCTTCCTTGTACTAACATTGCATCAAAGTATCATTAAAAAATCATTAGAAAAGCCAACCCCTCTTCTATTATTTCTATTAATAATGATCTATGCTCCTTCATAATTTGCCACTTTTATCAATGATCATAAGCCAATAAGTCATCTTCTAAGTCCTCTTTATTGCCAACAACCACTTCCCACCAATCAATAGTAAATTCTTTAAAACTCTCTTCTAATTTTGAAGTAAATTTTAGATAGATACAATAAAAATGGCTAATAATAAAGAGCAATAAGAGAGAGAGAGAGAGAGAAAAACCAAAAAAAAAAAAAAGAAGGGTGTCAACAGAAATAATGGAAAGAAAAGAAAGATTTAAAAAAAAACAAGAATTAAAGGCATAAGTAAAAAAGAAAGAAAAATAAAGACGATGAAATTTATTAATTTAATAATTATGGGTATAAGGAAAAAGAAAAAAAAAAAGATTAGAGAGATTTAATTTACCAAAGATAACACTAAACAAATCAATACAAAGATGAAAGACTTAAACTTGTAAAGAAATTCAAGAGTTAAATTATTAAGACATAAAACTATAAGCAACTTAATTGATTTTGATATAGGGAATTGCTTGTTAAATTGAGAGTTAAAAAAAAACTCTAATATAAAGCTTATATAGAAAAAGGTGTTGAGTTAGCAAAAGCTATAAAAGCTCGAATATAAAAATATGTTGAATTAAGTGCTAAAGAAAACTCGTATGTAAGGATGTTGTTCCCACAACCTTTTATGGATTGTAATTATTGTCAACCAAATTTAAGTGTGCAAGCAGAAGTGGCTTATTCAAGCATTCAAGAGATAAGTTTTCAGTAGAAAGAAAAGAGCAAGAAAAATAAATTAAGAAGGAGGATAATGCTGGAGGGGTAAGAAAGGAATTTCACCGCAACTCCAGTAAACCCTACTAGGGTTTGCATAGAAAGGAGTATATAAACCGGTAGAGCAAGGGGAAAAGAGATCACCGGTAGAGAAAACGTGAAAACCAGATCACCGGGAGAGACAACGTGAAAACCAGACAACCAGGAGAGCCAACGTGAAAAACACACCACCGGGAGAGCCAATGTGAAAGACCACCAGGAGAGCCAACATGAAAAACAAAACCAAGAGAGCCAACATTGGAGAGAAACGAGAGAGCACACCACCGAAAGATAGAAACAGCCACCACCGTAAGAGCAGAAATCCGTGCAACAATAAAGAGAAGAAAACCAGAAACGGCAAAACAAGTGTACACGAAAAAACACAACACACGGCAAAAAGGAAAGCACGGCAAGAGACCTTAAGAGAGAAAACCTTACAATAAAGAGGACACCACCGACTGAAAAAAAAGAGTGACCAACAGCAAAAGAAAACGCATGGTGAGAGAAGACTTACGGTGAGAGGAGACAGCGCACCATTGGTGAGGGAAGAGACGATGCACCATTGGTGAAAGAAGAGACGGCGCACCATCGGTAAGGGAAGAGACGACACACCAATGGACAAGAGCATCCCAAAGGCGTGAAATAGCTAAGTGAGCAAACCAAGTATCCCGAATGTGTGAAACAGACGAAAGTATCCCGAAGGTGTGAAACGTGTGACCGAAACAACAAACCCCTGGAAAGTGTGTCATGGTGAAAGCAGATCCATGAGACGTGAAACAGACGGGGGAGTGCAACAAAACCGTGAAACAGACGGAGGAGTGCAGCAAAACCATGAAACGAACAGGAGAGTGCAACAAAACCATGAAATGGACAAGAGTGTAGCGAAACCGTCCAGTGAAGTGGATGCAAACCAGAAACGTGCGTGAGGCGTGAGACCAGCAAAGCGGATGCAAATCAAAAATGTACTTGTGGCGTGAGACCAGTGAAGCGTGAAATGTGAGGCAGGTCGTGAGACGTGAAACGGCGAACCAGAAGCGTGAGTGCAGGCCGTGAAACAGTGAGACCATGAGACCAAGAGACGAGTGAGACCGTGAGACGGTGAGACCAAGAGTTGGGTGAGACAACCTAGAGAAGAAATTCAGTGTAACATTTGAGAGAACTCAACGTATTTCCAGATTTCTTCAAGAGAGGTTAGAGAAAGTTTTGGTGATCTTCCAAGTAATGAAGCAACTTATTTAAATCAAACAGAGGCAACACAAGCTAGAAGAAGGGTAAACACAGTAAGTGACACTCTTTGTATTGTGATTGCTTTGTATTTGCAATATTAAAAGGAGTAGAAGATTAAGACATCCATTGTAATTATAGGGAATACCACACTGGTGTTCTCAAGTACAGTGGATTGTCTCGGTAGAGGAAGAATCCTTACCACCGTGGAGTACGTCACATTGATAGAACCACGTAAATCTCTTGTGTCCTTACTTTGGATTTACATTTTGTGTTTTGAATTAAGTTATGAATGCAGTTAAAGAATCATCAAACCCATAACCTAAAAGAAGACCTAATCAAGAACAACTGATTCGTCTAATAGGCAAGGTATCTGAAAGGTGACTTTGGGGACTATTGTGACTAGTAGGTAACAATAGATCTAACTTAGTTAAATCTGAGAAAGAGTTTATCTCTAAAAGGAATTTGAAGTTGTTCACCTATTAATTAAAAAGAAGGGGTGTAATACTGATTCACCCCCCCTCTCAATATTACAAACTAGTAGATCCTAGGGTGAAGTAGGGAACTTCAATTGGTATCAAAGCACAGGTTCACCAGTTTGAAGCTTAATAGCTTAGTGTACTAGTTTGAAGGGTTTTAAAAGTTTTAACTTGTTCAGCATACTAAGAAATGAATGCCGGTACCAGCACCAGCACTACTTACAGCAAGAAGGTTCCAATCTTTAATGGAACCAACTACCATATATGGAGAGCAAGAATGCAGGTGGTATTTGCAACCATGGGCATAAACGTGGTGAAATCTGTACAAGAGGGTTTTGAGCCTCTAAAAGAAGGTAAATATCCAACCCCAGAGGAATTAAGGCAGTTTGAGATCAATGGGAAGGCCTCAAATGTCATCATTTCAGCATTGACAGATGCTAAATATGCTAAAGTTATGGATTGCAAATCTGCTAAGGAGATATGGGACAAATTGCAAAAGGTCTATGAAGGTGATGGCAGAATGAAGGAGGCCAAGCTTCAAGTTTTCAAGGAGAGATATGAATCCCTCAAAATGCAGAAGAATGAAACAGTCCAAGAGTTCTTCACCAGGGTTATTGATGTTGTAAACCACCTTAGAAGTCATGGGAAGAACAAGAAGGACTCATTTATTCTGAACAAAATTCTGAGAATTCTGCCTGAAAGGTTTGCCTCAAAGGTGGCAACCATAGAGAAGAGTAGAGATCTCAATTCTATGTCACTACATAATCTCTAGCGCAATCTCATTGCATATGAGATGAGAATAAAGTCAACTGAAAGCTCCTCAACATCAAAGCTATCAAAAGAGGCAGCTTTCAAATCTATGAGACACTTAAAGATAAGAGAAGAGGAAGAATCATCTAGTGAGGATGATAATGATAATAAGGAAGAAAAATGAAGGTGAAGTGTTGGCTTACGTCATAAGAAAATTCAAAAAAGGGTCTAAGAAGGGAAAAAGACAGTTGTCCTTGAGATGTTATCATTGTGGGTAGACTAGACACTTTGCTTTTCGATGCAAAGTGAAACTTGATGATGAAGATGAGGATGGTGATGATGAGCAAAATTCAAAATGGAAAAGACCATCATCCAAGTCAAGGAAGTCCAGCAAGAAGACTGCTAACCCACAAAAGAAGAAGAAAGGCTCATTAAAGAGCTATGTGAGCCAAATAAAAAAAGCCGATAAGGAGGAAGATGTAGACTCATCAAATGAGCATGCCTTTATGGCATCAGCTCGATGTGGTAGTTCAACCTCTGAAGAGGAAGAGGAGATTGATAAAGAAAAACTAGATCTTGAAGCTAAGTTACAAGCAGCTTCAAAGGAGATAATCAGAAGGGGCAGAACCATAAGAAGGTTGGAGGCCCGTATAAAACAGTTGAAGCTTTGAGGAAGCAAAAAGTCAAAAGGATAAAACAAGGGCTGAACATATTGACTTGAAGAGAAGATTTGAAAAACAGATCAAAATATGTGAAGACCTTACTATGGAGCTTGGCTCAAGGACTTCAACAATTGAAGAAATGGAGATAAAGTTGCTAAGACTTCAGCAACAACTCAAAAAGAGTGAAGAGAACTTGCAGAAGTTTGAAGTAATAGGAGAAACAAGCTCTGCAAGAGAAAAGCAGAATGAAGAGAAAGTGCAGCAATTTGATGCTGCACTGCCTAAAGAGAATGAGACTTTGCCACAAAAGTTGAAAGAGAAGGCTGTTACTTAGGAGAAGATAACTGAAGAAGAGAAGACAATTATCAAACCAAAGCCAAGGCCAAAAATGATGTATATGGTTAAAGAGCAGCAGCCCATAACTGTTACGTCTCAAAAAGAAAAGACTGATTAGCTAGGAACAGTGAAGGCTAAAAATAAAAAAAAATTGAAGAAGCAACCTAGGGTTGCAAACAAAATTGAAGAAAAAAAAAGTCAGTCAGCCAAGGGCAATGGCTAAACAAAAGAAGGAGAAGAAGGTAGCTGAAATGAAAGCCACACAAGCAAAGAAGCTAGCAACCTTACTTACACAGCAAGTAATGAACAAAAGAAAACAAGCTGTGATTAGACCCAAGAAAAGGCAGTTTCAAGGTTATTATCTTTATTGTAGAGTTTCAAGTCATAAGGCAAGTAAATGCTGATGGAGAAGGCCAGTATACGTCTCTAACCTAAGAAGATCCGATGTTGCATACAAGGGGAGACAATACAAAATTTAGAAGAGAACATTTGTCGTGAGTTCTTGCATATACTGTAAAAAATAAGGACACACTGACAAGGATTGTTGGCGGAAGCCCAAACCAGTGGTTTCAAAGAACAAGTTTGCTATATTGGCAAACTTGGAACAGTGTGAAAGATGCAGGCAGGATGGCCATAATGCCAACAGATGCATGACACTTCACCCTGAGCAAGAGAAAGCACTCGATGGCATAGTAAAAACAAGCGGTGCAGTGAAAGTTGAGAAAAAGGAGAAAGCTATCTTCTAGCCAGTTCAAAAGAAGGAATATAGAGCTAAAAGAAAGGAGGCTAATATAGCTAAAATTGCACTAAAGGCTAACTACAAGGATAAGCAGTGGATCCTTGATAGTGGATGCACTTCACACATGACAGGAGACAAAAGTAAATTATTAAAGATGAACAAGTCAAGAGAAGACAAAGTCAAGTTTGGCAATGATGATTCACTCAACATCGGTGGTCAAGAGTCAGTAAATATTGGAAAAGGAAAGCTAAAAGATGTTATGCACGTTGAAGGACTCAGATATAATCTAGCATCTGTCAGCCAACTATGCAATGAAGACCATAAAGTGATACTCACAAAAATAGGTTGCCAAGTAAAGAGTAAAAAAGGCAATACTGTTGCAGTCGGGAAGAGAACAGCTGGAAATTTATATATGATTGATAAGGACAAGACAAACAATTGTTTACTTACAAAAGAAGAAGAAAATCAACTATGGCATAGAAGGTTGGGACACTTAACACAGAAGAACATGAGGAAGCTGACCACTACTCATGCAATCAGAGACATTTCAGACCTCAAGAGAGAAAGGGAGTATGTCTGCTCAGCATGCTCTAAAGGAAAACAGGTGATATGGATGCAAAGACAATTAGCCAATTTGGGTGTTAAAGTAAAGTTACCAGTAAGTGTACTTTGTGATAATCAAAGTGCAATTGATCTTAGTAAGAATCCAGTTCAACATTCAAGGAGCAAGCATGTTGACATCTGGTATCATTTTATCAAGGATTAAGTGGAAGAGGCCACAATTCAGTTGGAGTATGTCGGTACTAAAGATCAAATCTCTGATATTCTAACTAAACCTTTGTCCACAGACCTATTTGAAAAGCACAGAATGAGTCTGTCTGTACAAATGCCTCCTTAAGCCTGAAGTTCAGGTGAATCCTCCATCTCTACTTTGCAAGTTTTTCAAATTTGTAATTGGTTGGCAAAGGGGGAGAGAAGCAACAGTGCAAGGGGAGCTGTTAAGGAAGGGGGGAGTGCATATTTAGGGAGAGTTGTAATCCATCTGCTTCTGGAACTGTTAAGGAAGGGGGAGTGCATATTTAGGAGGAGTTGTAATCCATCTACTTTTGGATTATTACTCTAAGAAGATTATGAAGGACTGCTGCATAATGGTTTTTGTTGTGAGTGTTGCCAACAATTACAAAGGGGGAGATTATTGTTCCCACAGCCTTGTATGGGTTGTAATTGTTGTCAACCAGATTTAAGTGTGCAAGCAGAAGTGGCTCGTTCAAGCATTCAAGGGATGGGTTTTCAGTAAAAAGAAAAGAGCAAGAAAAATAAATTAAGGAGGATAATGTTGAATTTTTTATGGAACAGTAATATGAAGCCATATAAAAGGGCAAGAAAGGAAATTTGCCAAATTTTGTATGAAACAATAATATGAAGCCACATAGAGGGGCAAGAAAGGAATTTTGTTGCAGCTCCAGTAAACCCTACTAGGGTTTGCATAGAAGGGAGTATATAAACCGGTAGAGCAAAGGGAAAAGAGATCATCGGGAGAGACAACATGAAAACCAGACCACCGGGAGAGCCAACGTGAAAAACACACCACCGGGAGAGCCAACGTGAAAGACCACCGAGAGAGCCAACGTAAAAAACCACCAAGAGAGCCATTATGAAAAATAGAATTAAGAGAGCCAACGTTGGAGAGAAACGGGAGAGCAAAATGTGAAAGAAACAACGTTGGAGAGAAACGAGAGCACACCACCGAAAGATAGAAACAGCCACCACCATAAGAGATACAGCCACCACCGTAAGAGCAGAAATCTGTGTAACCACAAAGAGAAGACAACTAGAAACGGCACACCCGTAAGAGCAAAAATCCGTGCAACCACAAAGAGAAGAAAACCAGAAACGGCAAAACAAGTGTACATAGAAAAACACAACACACGATAAAAAAGAGAGCATAACAAGAGACCTTGAGAGAGAAAACCCTATAATAAAGAGGACACCACCGGCTAAAAGAAAAGAGTGACCAACGACAAGAGAAAACACACGGTGAGAGAAGACTCACAGTAAGAGGAGACGACGCACCATTGGTGAGGGAAGAGACGGTGCACCATTGGTGAGAGAAGAGACGACATGCCAACAAACAAGAGCATCCCAAAGGCGTGAAACGGCCGAGTGAGCAAACCAAGCATCTTGAAAGTGTGAAACGTGTGACCAAAATAGCAAACCCCTGGAAAGTGTGTGACAGTGAAAGCAAATCCGTGAAACGTAAAACGGATGAAGGAGTGCAGCAAAACCATGAAACGGACAGGGAAGTACAGCAAAACCATGAAACGGACGGGAGTGCAGCGGAACCGTCCAGCAAAGCGAATGCAAACTAGAAATGTGTGTGAGGCGTGAGACCAGCGAAGTGTGAAACATAAGGCAAGCCGTGAGACATGAGACGCCAAACCAGAAATGTGAGGCAAGCCGTGAGAAGTGAAACAGCAAACCAGAAACGTGAGTGCAAGCCGTGAAACAGTGAGACTATGAGACCAGGAGACAGGTGAGACCGTGAGACGGTGAGACCAGGAGTTGGGTGAGACAACCTAGAGAAGAAATTTGGTGTAGCATTTGAGAGAACTCAACGTATTTCTAGATTTCTTCAAGAAAGGTTAGAGAGAGTTTTGGTGATCTTCCAAGCTATAGTGAAGCAACCTATTCAAATCAAACAGAGGCAACACAAGTTAGAAGAAGGGTAGACACAGTAAGTGACACTCTTTGTATTGTGATTACTTTGTATTTGCAATAGTGAAAGGAGTACAAGATTAAGACATCCATTGTAATTATAGGGAATACCACACTGGTGTTCTTAAGTATAGTGGATTGTCTCGGTAGAGGAAGAATCTCTACCACCGTGGAGTACGTCATATTAACGGAACCATGTAAATCTCTCATGTCCTTACTTTGGATTTACATTCTATATTTTGAATTGAGTTGTGAACGCAGCTAAAGAATCATCAGACCCATAACCTAAAAGAAGACCTAATCAAGAACAACCAATTCGTCTAATAAGTAAGGTGTCTGAAAGGTAACTTTGGGGACTATTGTAACAAGTAGGTAACAATAGATCTACCTTAGTTGAATCTGAGAAAGAGTTCATCTTTGAGAAGAGTTTAAAGTTGTTCACCTATCAATTAAAAAGAAGGGGTGTAATACTGATTCACCCCCCTCTTAGTATTACAGATTAATAGATCCTAGGGTGAAGTAGGGAACTTCAAAGGATTTTTTGAGTTAAAAGATAAAAAAAATCTTAGAATTTAGAACTTATTGAGGTAAAAAATAAAGTTAGCTTAATCCAATATTTTTGTTTAGATGGGAAAACTAAAAGATGGATTATCCATATAATAATACTTTATGAATACTATAAATTATCAAATGTTATAAAAAATGAAGTCCTAAACCTTATTGTTCAATTTCATATACTATAAGTTTCCTCTAAAACTCAAAGACTAAATAGAAATTGACCAAGAAGTAAGGCTAACTGGAATTTGGCCAAAATTACAAACTCTTGAGGAGATGATTCAAAGTTTTACATTGGTAAATGTCATGAATGGAGATAAATTCATAAAGTTATTGACATAACATAAGCTTTGAAAAGAAAGTTAAAGTCAATTGACAAGGTTAAAAAAAGCAAATTGTTAAAGTATGAAGGTTTGTTAAGCTGAAGCAAATATTATGAATGATTATATTAACAAATCAAGATTAAGGGGAATGTTAAAGTTAATACAAATTTATTATAAATTAAAAGTCACTATTTAAGTAGAATTTAAATAATTGAATAATATTCTTATATGTTTGTAGTATTTGTTTAAAAATAAATGTTGTATACTATATAAAAACCTTATATCTCTGATATTAATGTGATTGCTTAATAAACATTCTTAGTATGATTAGTCAATAAATGTTATTAATGTCATTTTTAGTTAATTGTGTATAGCATTTTGATATTAAGATAAAAGTGCCTCTATCCAACCAAACTTATTAGATCACACAATGGCCATAAAAAGCATTAAAGTAATTTTTCTAAAAAAAGAAAAAAAGCTAAGTAGTAATATTTAGAAAGTAACAAAAAATTTAAATCAATCACATTTTACATGATCTCACAAATAAGTGAAATTGGATATAGGAAAATTATTTTTCTAGTCCACGTATGCCTATCATATTACTCAATACGTGTTATTACAAAATGACTTTTTTTTTCACTTTACTTATTTGTGACAACCAAAAACTTATGGTTAGTCTATTTTTCTTCTTAATAGTTGGACTTCACTTGTTGGGTAAGAAATTAAAAATCAACTAGACAAAAATTAGTATTTGTAGATATTGCAAATAATTATAGAAAAAGAAGAGAAAGAGCTAAATGAAAATCATATAAGTTTAAGGTAATGTTTAAAGTTTAGAATTTTGAAACTAACTAAAACTTTGTGGTAATTTTGGTTGCAATTAATTGCCTTTAAGGCACTTAAAGATTGAAAGATGATGTAATAACATTCATATTGTATATTTTTTGATAAAATGTTTTTGTCTAAATTGTATTAGAATTTAAAGCAATTTGCAACATGAATTTAAATCATTCTAACACAATTTTAGAATCTTATATAACAATTTCTATAATTCATAGCACAATTTTACAATACATAACTCCTAGTTTTATTTTTGTTAGAATTAGGTTGATGGTTCTATCTTCTTAAGTATATAGAATTAATGACTTGTTGAAGCAAACCTTTTGGTTGCTAATAGGAAGCATGAGGAAGAAAGGAACAAAGGAATTTGGAGCTGTTAGAACCTATTTCTTATTAACTTGAATCCTTATTACATAAAAGGATTTCAAAATGTAAAATTTGAAACTTAAAATTTGAATTAATAATAATTACACATGAATAACTTTCAAGTATACTTTAAACATCATTTAAATTACAAAACAAAGCTTTTAAAACTTGAAAGTTTGGCAAAAAATTTGGTTGCTTGAAGTAAAAGCATTTGAGCCATTATAACTAACTTTTAAATTTTGGTTTGCTTCCATCTCTTTGGTTCTACAAAATAAGATCACCACTAAACCTTCACTCCTTCTTAATGCTTTGTTATGCAATCCAATAGCAGTTCTTAATTATTTAAATCTTGATCTTAGCAAGTTCTTTGTTAGAATATCAACTAACTAGTTTTTGGTGTTGCAGTATACCAATTTAACTTCATTACTTTCTTATGTCTCCCTTACAAAATGTAACTTAACATTGAAATGCTTTGTTCTCCTATGTTATGCAGAATTATTGAAGATGGCTATGGTAGATTGATTGTCACAAAAGATGATAGTTAATTTAGTTTGCTTTAATTTCAAATTTGCATACATTTTCTTGATCCAAATTGCATTATTCCCTATTGAGGTTGTCGCAATATATTTAGCTTTAGCTATGGACTATGTCATTATGTTTTCTTATAGCTCTAAATGAAGATGCTTGAACCAATAGAAAACACAAATCCCATTATGCTCTTCATGTTTGTAAGTGATCCTACCCTAACACTATTAGTAAATCCAACCAACTAGTTTACTACATATTTTTTTAACATAACTCTTAAATCTAAGATTCCTTTAATGTACATCAAATCCAACCAACTAGTTTATTACATCTCTTTTGGTAGCTTTGAAGTGTGTTTCATATGGCAGATGTATGAATCTAGATATAAAGCTTACTGAAAGCATAATGTATGTATGAATTTGGATATAAAGCTTACTGAAAGCATAATGTTTAGTCTAATGGCAAATAAGTATAAAAGACATCTAACATCTAATAAGTCTTTAGAATTGAGTCTCATCGCCTTTAGAGACTCATCTAGCTTTGAGAACTTTCTCCCAAGTGACAAGGGTATGTGAGAGCTCTTGCAATTCAACATACCAAACTTTTGTCACATTTAATTTACATACTTGGTTTGATATATCAAGATGACATTCTCAATTTGTTGAATTTTTAAACCCAAAAAATAACTTATGTTGCCAAAATCAAACACATCAAACCTCTTCTCCATGGTCTTTTTAAATTAAGATATGAGTTTTTGCAAGTCCCCAACAACCATCAAAATATCTACATACATAAAAACATATAGAAAAATGCCTTTTCTCTCTCTTTACATAAAAAGCCTACTTTAACCCATATAAGGCCTTCTTGAAGAGGTAAATTTTGTCTTCTTCACCTAGTTTGACAAATCCTTCTAACTGGTTGACTTAAACAAGCTCTTGAAGCTCACCATTTAAAAAGAGCAAACTTGACATCTAGGTGATGTATAAGCCATTTATGTTAAGCAGAAACTACAAGTAGCAATTTTATAGTGTCAAGCCTTGCTACTAAGGCAAAGGTTTTATTATATTCCACTCTTGCCTAATGAGTGAAGCCCTTTTCTACAAGTCTAGCCTTCAATTTGTTAATAATCCTATCTGTAATGTACTTTATTCTATATATCCATTTTATAGCAACAGTATTTTTAGTTATAGGAACGACCCAATTGCAAGAGTTGAGCTCTACCAACTGAGCTATATCCCCCTGAGCCAAGTGGAGCATGCTCCTACCTATTATCTGGATATACCAAGAAAGATGTACAGTCTAATGAGGCTACTATGAAATATTTACTTATAGGTGGGGCAAGCTCTTCTATTCTGGTTCATGGTTTCTCTTGGCTATATGGTTCGTCCGGGGGGGAGATCGAGCTTCAAGAAATAGTGTAGGAACCAAACTCTAAGTTTGGTTTTTATAAATGAACCTCAACTCTTCTACCTTACAACCTTTTAAGATATATGTTATCATACTTCTTGATAGCTAATAGGATTTAGCTCAACCACATAGCTTTTATGATAAACATTTGTTAGAAGCCTTATGCCTCTAATTAAAAGATCATCTATATTATTAAGCACATTGCTTGATTTAAATTCTGTGACTGTGCATTAGTATAGGTTTGTTCTTTTGCATATTCAACAATTGAGTTTTGCCAATTTCGTCTTGTATCCTCATGAAATGTGAGATTTTTATTAACAAAAATGTTTTGTCTAACATCATAAAATCTATAGTTGTTAGGTGTATTAGTGTAGCCAATGAACACTGTTACTGAGGCTCTGTGATCCAACTTACTCTTTTTTGGTTCTACCATATAGACATAACAAATGTAACCAAATATTCTCAAATGACTGAATGATGGTTCGCTATTATATCAAGCTTGGTATGAAGTGGAATTTGACAAGGTTTTAAAAGGTAGCCTATTCAACAAGTATACAACTGTTATTGTACCTTTTGCCTAAAAGATCTTTAGTAGATTTTTTTTAGCTAAAAGACATCTTATCATTTCAACAATTGTCTTATTCTTACTTTCACTCATCCCATTTTATTGGGGTGAGTATGGTGATATAAATTAATGCTAAATTCCTAAGGCAATGCTTATTGATTAAAACAAGGCTAATATATATTCAAAACCATTGTTAGTTCTAATGGCCTAATTTACATAGTTGGACTACTTTTCTATCTAATCTTTGAATCTTTGAAAGATAACTATTACATTTAATTTAGTTTTTTAAAAATAAATCCAGTAGTATTTTATGAGGTTATATATAAATGTAATGTAATACTTACTACTATTCATAAAACAAGTTTGCATTGGTCCACAAAGATTTAAGTGGATAAATTGTAAGTGCTTTTGAGCTCTACTGCCTTAATTTGAATGAAAAGAAAGCTTGGTATGTTTGCTTAATTGGCAAACATTACCAAGCCTATCAGCTTGATCCAGATTAGTTATGCCACAGCTAACTTTTTGTTTTTTAGTGTTTGAATCACTATATGATGGAAATGGCCTAATCTTCTATGCCAAAGAGTTGCATTGCCAATGGCTATAAATAAGGCAAGATGCTACATTTTGTTGGTTTCTAAATGAAAACTTTTTTCAATCATGGGCATTATGATTGGTTTTGTGCTATATAAATCACAAATAACAGATGCATGATCTTTAACAATAATAAAAATCCATTTTCTGAGTTAACCAATACTCAAAAGGTTATGATGAATGTAAGGTACAAACAAAACATTTATATTGACTTTGGTACCTAAGGTTATATGCTTAACGGCTACCCATTTTCCATGTACTTACAACAACTAACCATTACCAATCCTCACTTTTGATTTAAAAGATCTATCTAAGGCATCAAATACCTTAAGATTGGGTGACATGTGATTGGTGTAGCCACTATCAATTAACCAAATTTCAAGATCAAAAAGGCAAGTGCTAGATGCTACCACAAAAAGCTACTCATCTATGGATTGAACTTCATCTACTAACTAAGCCTTATTTAACTTGCTATAGCCTTTATTGGTGCTAAGATTGCTTATCTTTATGCCAGCAAATTGTTTCTGAGTGCTTTTTTTTGTTACATACTTTGCAAACAATATTAAGCTTCTTCCACCATGATATAGACAAATGATTTGTCTTTTTGCAATGCTCATAAGGAGCATACTACCTTTTTCCTGTAGACTTGCTAGTTTCACTACACTTCTCTTGTTGTTTGTCACTTGGCCTTTTTTTGTCTTGGTTTCTCTATTGATAAGTGACCTACAAGGCACCCTTAACTGTGCCTTCTTGCCTCAAAAGCTTTCTTAGCTTATAAGCTTGAACTGCACTAATCAACTCATCGAGAGAGATAGTGCTTAAATAATTTAAATTTTCTAGGGAGGAGATTTTTACTTAAAACTCTCTAAAATACTTACAAGTACTTTTTAGACCACATTTCTATCTAGTAAGTCTTCCCCAAGCATCCTAATCTGGTTGACTAGTTTGAGCAACCTATCACTATAATCTTTAACCATTTCTAACTCTTTTATTTTTAAAAACTCAAATTCCCTTCTCAATTTAACAACTATATAGTTTCAGTCTTCTAGTTGCCTCCATACGCTTTCTTTAATCTATATTAAGCCTACTTTGTAATTCTATTAAATATTGGCTCAATGATTACTATGTGAATGTGAGTGAGAGTTTTGTATTGTTTTGATTCTTGCTCGTTGTGATGTTTCAATTGAGCAAGGGTTAGATTTGCAAAAAGAGAACCAAGCTCTGTACCTTTTTTAATTGCTTGCCAAAAATCAAAAGCTCTTAAGTAAACCTTCATCATTATAGTCCAATGGGTATAGTTATCACTAGTGAACTTAGATAATAGCAAAAGGGAAAAGCTACCTAATGCTATAAGGTTAGTCCTTTAAGTGTTTAGGCTACTCTTTCACAAATGCTAGAAATGTTTTCTCACACAAGTCAAAGGATAAACTAGGGCCTTCTATTTTGATACCACTCTTGGTTTTATTTTTGCTAGAATTGGGTTAGTAGTTCTGTTTTCTTAGGTATGTAAAATCAATAACTTGCTGTTGAAGTAAGCTTTTTGGTTGTTAAAAGGGGGCACGAGGAAGAAAGAAGCAAAGGAATTTAGAGCTGCCAAAACTGTTTTTCATTAACTTGAATCCTTATTATATAAAAGGATTTTAAAATACAAAGTTTGAAACTTGAAATATGAATCAACAATAATTATATATGATTAACTTTCAAGTACACTTTAAACATCATTTGAATTACAAAATAAGACTTAAAACTTGAAATTCTAGCAAAAAGGTAGGTTCCTTAGAGCAGAAGCATTTGACTTATTGTAACTAACTTCTGTTCTGTACATCCTTAATTCCAGCCTCCTTGGTTCTGCAAAAGAGGAGCACTGCTGGACCTTCGGTAACGCAATTTTTGTGGCAACAAATATGCAGAAAAAGGGGGGAAAATAATCAAAAAATATTCTTTTAGCTTCAACCCAAGTAAAATGGGAATCATCCTGAACTTCAAAGTTTACAAAGCATAAGCATATAAAACATCGGCTTCCTATAACGCAAATTCTCATTTTCCACAACAAATACATAAGTTGGGACTGCTGCTTCTTTAGCAGGGTGTACACAAAGAAAAGCAAAAAATGTATCAAAGTCACTGGAAATTAAGAATCAGTAATTGGGAATATAAGTCAGTGGCAACCAAGTATGCAGCTCCTCCAGAGATCTTTTATTTTTGGGGGGACTTTCCACTAAGTTGGAAAATCACATGTGAGGTCCTAACCAAGCACATTGGCCTTCTGTTCATTATATTAGGAAACTTTTGATGTCAGCTTCAACAAAGAAAAGAATGAAATTAGGTAGTAATCAGCAGATTGTTGTATTTTCGAGATTGAGTTGAACTAAATGACTTAGATCAAAAGGGTAAGCATCAGAGGGGTCAGAGGATGTGTATATTCTTGCAGCCATCACTTGATTCACAGCATCAGTTGGATGGAAGGAGTCCCAGAACGCATGTTCACTCCTGTTGTCGCATGGATTCTTGTTCTCTGTGCATTGACCATCACTTCTCACTTCACAGCACCCACGTGTTAGAACCTTGAAGCCTAATCAAAGCACGAATAATAGATATTAGATGAGAAAATTCAGCAAGTTCGATAAAAATTAGAGAATTAGAGAGCAAAAACTAAGTACCGAGCACAGTAAGGTCGCCTTCTCCCATCCCGTAAGTGTTTATGTACACAAATTGCGCGCCAGTCAGATTTTTATTGAATGTTTCGACCAAAGATTTAAGCTCCTTGTTGAAAATCTGGGCTGCTTCATTCATTTTGGTTACACATCCATTGGTACCATTGCTCTGCGACATAGCATTTGGAGTGCAGCCTATTGCTCCCACCCCAAACAAGGCAACTTTCCTTGCACCATAATGGTACAACGCCTGATAAAATCATCATAGAGTGAAAAGGGAAAAAAAAAAAAAACAGAGAGAGAGAAAGGAGCCTCGTTTAGTTCTTGACATCCGTGGAAGAAAATCAAGAGAAAATTTACAAAATGTTGTTACCAACCGTTAATTGCTCAGAGTATTCTTGAATAAGAATTTTTGCATATGCATCGAGTGAGTAGCTTTGGCTTGTTGGGTAATTCTGGGGCACAAAGTAGTTATTGATGTAGTCATTACTGCCAATTCCCACTGTATACAAACATTTATTTAGGTGTCTCACGGCTGACGTTCCATTTCCAAGCATATCAGACACGCGAGCCACTATAAACTTGTGATTTTGTAATTGCCCCTTCAAGTTGAGGCACTTACCCTGCATCAAGGACAATTATTTTCCAGTTAGGTCTATCTACCCGCATAATCACATGTGATGCCCTAAAAGTTATTCACAGTAGGTGATTCATGTCTTAGGGTTTTTTTTTTTTTTTTCTGATTGGATGGTGTTTGAGACAACCTATATAAGACATCTGTACGGGTTAGTCAAAGCAGATGATTGGGGTCAGGGGTTTGAGAGAAATTGATCTCATGGGTCTTGGTTGCCCATGGTAGATGTATGCAACATGAGACTTCGTGAACCGTAAAAGTAAAATTGAATATATTACTCTTTTTCAAACTCATATTATAAAAATCTCATAATACCCTTTTTTTTTTTCTTTTTTCTTTTTTTTCTTTTAAGCCTTGGTTTTCAACTCTAATTCAAGACATTTGGGGAATGCATTTTGTGAGCTTTGAGTTAGAAATAAACTAACTGTATTTCTATGTAGGATTTTTTATGGTGATGATTCAATTTTGTTCCTCGACTCTCGAGTCGGTTTCTGTTTTGTTTTGTTTTTCTATTTGGATTTTGAAAAATTCTCAGCATTAGTTATATGCTGATGCAAAACATGCTTACCAGATGCTGCCCCGTCTCAGCAAGAATCCCTGCAGACCCTGATGCATAATTTACGCCCTGAAGTATTTCCGATCCATTGGCAGTTCTGTGCGGTGGAATGTAATGGTCAAAACCAAGATGTTCAGCTGTAATGACAACACGTTGAATTAACCGGTGTTTCTTATGACAACAAAACAAAATGACGATAACGCAACTACATTCCAGAAAGTAAAAGATTAAGACAATATTATATTTGGTATCGTGAACTTGTTTGTGCAAGCTGCACAATATGTATGGCAGGGAAACGATGCAAGAGACCAAGTAGATCAACTACGGTTCGGCCATTGGTAAATCTTCCAGGATTTGATCCACCGGGGAAGTCAATTCCATATGGCTTGTAATTGGCTTTAGCAGCGGTAGGAAGGTCATCATTGTTGCCGTTATCTGCTAATGAGTCTCCAAAAACGAAGATGCAAGGCACTTGTGGTTGTGTGGTTCCATGAACAAATTGTTGCAATAAGCATGGAACCACCCAGAGAAACAACAGCATCCGCCTTGATTTCATCTCCCCACCATTGCAAACACGAGGAATTAGCAGTATAAGATTGACAGATTAAAGAAGAAATAATCGAGTTCCGCTAGGATATATGGGGATGAAGAGACATAATTAGAATGTCCCGAGGCTGAAAATTTGGTGGGGTAGGCGTTCGTCTGGCGACCATAATTTGTTTTTCTCGTGGCTGCCCATAATTGGCGCCGGATGAGGGCCGCGAATAATAAGTCCAACCCTTTGGTGCAACTAATGATTGCAGGGACCAAAAAAAAAACTTTTCTAATTTGGCCTTTGTTCCCCTGTTATTGGATGATTTAATTATGTTACCGACAATTTGCAAGTGCCTGTCCTCATTTTGGCGTAACTTGACATCCATAACTTTTTCCACACAAACAATGTAACACCAAATGAGTCCCCAGACGGGTTTTTGTTAAATTTATCACTCAATCAACGACAACAATAGCCATTAATCACACACAACAATGAATATTATTGTATATAGGTATGTATGTATGTATAGCTAGTATGTATATATATATATATATATACATATATGTACGTATGTATGTATGTATGTATAGCTAGTTTTCTATTATTCCATACATTCTCTCATTTCTCATCCAGCAATTCAAGCCTAATTCTTCCTCCCAAATAAATGCTTAAAGTTTTTAGTCACAAATATACATAGAGAGAGAGAGAGAGAGAGAGAGAGATTTTAGAAAACTCAAAAATAACTTGTTGGTTACGCAAGAACAATATAAAGGCATATGCATCGCCTTGTGCCAATCCAACAAACATGTCCATTTTCAGGGCTGGCTAACCGGCTTCTGGCAATTGGGCCGTTGCAGATTGAGCTCTAATACTCTCATTCCATGCCATGGATTATTGCAGCTTCACTTGGGTGGGAGCACATCACAAATGGAAGCGATGCTGCCCTAGACCCCAGAGAACACTAATCTGTTCTTAGAAGCCGATAGGACTACGAGTACCAGAGATTTAGCCAATTACACATGAAATTAAATTTACAATGCACCTCCATATACCCAGAGCTCTACCAAGAGAATGACGACCACAAATATTCCCCCCCCCCAACTCCTTTTTTTTTTCTCTCCTTCATCCATTGCACAGCCAATGATATTCCAATCATTTTCTGCAAATTCAAGTCTTAATTTTCTAATTTAAAATTTTAAATATCTCATTAATTTCTCATCGAGAGATGAATATTGAACCGATCTAAAAGAGATTTTGATCTTTCCATTGAACATTATGGTTGCAAAGCCAAAGTTGTTCAGCACAATATTCACCCCTCTGAGTTTGGTCTAGTTATTGTAAGAAAATAATCAATAAAATGACATAATATAATAGTAAAAATAAATTAATATAATAATATTGTATCTAAAATATACTAAATGCTATCTTTAAGATAGTTTTTATTTCCAAATAATTTGTCTCAGTACAATAAGTTATAATAGTTTTTCTCACAATATACAATACATTTTCTTAATAGTTTTCTATTAGTGTGTACTTTACATATTAATGTCATAAAAATATTTCAATTTGTTAGTTAGCTTAATAATAAGTTATAAATGATCAAGAACAGTGTCTTATTAAAATAAGAGAAAATAGTTAATTTATATTAGTCATGATTTAATAATTTATAAAATAAAATAATAGTAAATTTAAATTTAAACAAATGTAAACAATTACTATTATTATGATATATATATATATATATAAATGAGTAATAATCTCTTATTTTATATATAAATTAAACCTTTTAAGATAAATTAATTTTCAACAACTATTACCTTGAATTCACTGGGTAACAGCCTGCTCTCAAAGGTAAGGAAATTCCTCTGGATGCGTTACAGAGCAGAGTTAAAAACCCTTTGCATCAAAAGTTTGACCATCACCCAGTTGTTTTAGCCAGAATTCCATTTTGCTTGAGGTTTAATGAACAAAGAGTAAAGCCCATTTGAAAGAAAATGGGGGTTCAGAGACTTCTAAAATCAATTGAACTCATAGAGCCAATATTCTAGAATTGTAGCAGACAAACATGAAAAAGGAAAACGCATTCCTAGTACACAAGTCTCGGTTCGCAAGTACACAAAGCCACATTCCTTGGAGCAAGCAAAACTACAGAAGTAACAATATATTGAAAAACAAAGGCAAAAAAAAAAAAAAAATTGTAAATGTCTCTTTCTTATAATTCCAACCAGGACCCTACTCATTTCCATCATTAGACCTGGGCCAATCGGCGGATATCGTAGGGGTAAGCATCGGATGGAGACTGAGCACTGTAAGATCTCCTCCCAATAACTATGTTTGCAGCCTCGGTTGGGTGGAATGCATCCCAGAACAGATATTGGTTCCTATTTGCGCATGGAGTCTGAAAAGGAAGGCATGTAATCTGACCATTGTTCCTCCCTACGCCGCAGCAACCCGCATTTGTAACCGTGAGGCCTGAATTCACCAAATGCAATTTGAATTATTTAATCATGTCACTGATGCCTTGTAATATTGTCAAAGCCATTTGATTATAGCTCTCATGTTTTGTAAATCCTCTGTCTCTCTGGTCTCGTGGATTCAAACTTCACATTTATAACCCGAGAGTTTTGAGTTATTGACTAGTGGGTGTCCAATCAAATCCATTAAATAGTAGTCTACAAACTTTGCAGATGTGAGAGATCAACGGGAAATTACCATAGGCTGCAGGGTTGTTAATCAGGTCTTGGAAAATGCCAAATGCATTGACGTAGATAAGGTGTGCATCAGGTGTGTTTGTATTGAATTGATCGACTAGTGACCTGAGCATGCTGTTGAAAATCTGGTTGGCAGAATTGATTCCCTGAACACAAGTTCTCCCATCTGGGCTGTTCCGGGCCAGTTCATTTGGGCTGCAGCCTATCTGACCAACTCCAATCATGACAAATTTCCTGGCTCCGTTATTGTACAAAATCTAGACCAAAGCACATTATAAAAATTAGACCTCTTTGCAAGAAAACTTAAAATGTGTTGGCTGAATGCAATGGAACGTAATGAATGTAATTCCCAGAAAATCTTTAAATGACCGTTATAATAGAAACATCAATTGATTGCTGGGAATCAAGGTGCATACCCTGAGCTGCTGAGTATATTGCTCAACAAGAACATTGGCCCATTGGTCCGGTGTGTACCGGCGGGAGGTGGAGTAGTACTGGGGCATGAAATAGTTGTTGAGGTAGTCATTGCTGCCTAACCCGATTGAGAATATGCACTGGCTTAAGTAGTTTGCTGCTGTGTCCTCGTCCCCCAGCAAGTTCACCATTAGCCGGACTGTGTTTTGGTAGTTTCTTACCTGCCCAGTAAAACTAATTCGGGCTCCCTGTGACCAAAAAAGAAATCTGAGCCAATCATTTTGCAAGGATTACTGAGGGCGTAACTCATCGGAAAAGGGAGCTAGGAAAAATATATTGATGTCAAGTTTTACCGATGATACAAAGCATGATGTAAACCAATAATTTTTTTTTTTTGGTGGCAAAAAAAAACTCATTATTGAAAAATAAAACAAAACAAGAAAAGCAAATAATTAAATGAACATTACTGATATTAAAAAGTTAATTACATACCAGTTGTCGGCCAGTTTCCTCTGTAATTCCAGCAGCCGCGGATGCATAGTTTACTCCCCGGAGTATGTCTTCACCTCTAGCAGTAGCATAGGGTGGAACATAATCGTCGAAACCGAGTAGCTCGGCTGATGGATTGGACAAAATAATTAGAGAAGTTAGTTCTATAGTTTAATAATTGAGAGCTATACACGGGAGACTGAACTTAGTGACTAAGAGGTCTCACTGATCTTTTCTTTTCTTTTTTTTTTTTTTTTTTGGCTCAATGGAGCAGCTAGATAGTTTCATTTTAGCATTAATTACAGTGGAATATGGTTGAACATTATCATCTTCATGACCTTGAATCGCAAGTCATGAGATTAAGTGCCTTCCTAAATGGAAAATATACACTGATCAACCGCTGGCCACTGTTTATAATTAAAGTTCCATGGTTTCAAAGCCCAGCAGTCATGTATATGGCCTGACTGCTTTGAAGTAGAAATAAAAAATGGTATTAAAAAAATGGAAAAAGAAATGATAACAAGCTTAAACTGGAGAGGATATGCTCAGTGAGTGAGAGGGGGAAATTCAGGCGCACCAATGACATCAACAACTGTCCTGCCATTGGAAAATCTTCCGGAGGGTCCGCCCGGGAAATCAATACCATAAGGCAAATAATCAGCTCTAGCCAAAGAAGAAAGTCGATTGTTATTCCCGTTGTCGACCAAAGAATCCCCAAAAACGAAGTAACAAGGAACTTGTGGATCCGCTCTAGCCACCCACAGCAAATGCAACACAACAACGCATGCCACCCAGCATTTGTTATGCTTAAGCACACCCTCCATCGACCAGACCCTAAACAAAGAACTTAACCGAAACCTGCCAAAACAATGTTCAGGGAAATGTAAAAGAGCTGGCAAAGCCTTGAGGGAGAACTACTTGTGCTTTTCTTTTTTCCGTGCGTGTGAGTGAGTGAGGGAGTTAGTTGTTGAAATGCTAGTGATGAGAAGCATATATAGACTAAAAATACTGACAAGAAAAAAATGGCGAAAGGTTGTATACTTTTTGATTTACAGTTGAAGGAGTTGGTTGGCCGCATTAAATTCACGCGGATGCAGTGTCAGAGTTCATTGCCAAGTCCAGCCATGGCCGAACTGCAAACTTCTCTCTACCCTGTGAACTGTTTACGCAAAGTCGCGAACTCGGGATCAAAAAGAAGGATTTTGAACCATTCAAAGTGATCATAGCCACAATTAATGCAACCACGAACTGCTTCTGCACATTGTCGTTACTTGGTTGGCTAGCTAGCCGACTCCGGCAGTGCCCCCCCCCCCGCCCTATTTTATTGTTCTATTCACATAGCTTCTATTATCAATTATTTATGGTCTTATCAATCATAGCCTAAGTGTGCATGATGAGTTTTACATCTATGTTAGGGACAAAATGATACGTAGAACTATAAGATAAGGGTTTTGGATTCTAATTTCGTATGAGATTTATGAATATATATATATATATATAATTTATAATTTAATGAATATATGAGAATATATATATATAATAAGAATTAGACAATTGATCGATTTCTAAATTTCATGCAAATTCATTTTAGCTTCGAGTTATGCATATTTTTTGTGGACGACATCTTAACGTCATAACAGGGATTCTTGGCTTTACTTGGTTCACCACACGATCATGGATTTAAGAAACAAAAAGGTGTTTGTCACAAATATGTTTAGGTCTCTTAAAAATCTTTTACCATATTGATCTTTTAATAGACATGACATAAGTTTATGTGCCACTTCCATGCTCATGTTAGCAATCTAAAACAAATTTTCTATTTAGAGATAGATGTCAAAGCCATAAACTCAGAGTTCTAAGCTAATAAGATTGTAATTGCACCAAAAGAAATCGAAGAAAATTGTGCATCTCTGCAACTGCGCCATTGAATATGGAAGGCGACGTGTTCTTGAAACAGAAAAGCTCCATGACGACTTGCTACCATACATTAATGCAAGGCGCGGCCCTGGTGGGACTTTAAAGGAAAACGAAACTTCCCATTAATGGTTGAAAATGAAGACAGCCACGGATCGTTCATGCACATCTTTTGGATGGTACACACGTTCCATTATTTTTTTTTTATTTTTGCCCCCAAGTAATAGTTAGTTATTGGTCAATTACTAGTTTTTTTTTTTGTTTCTTTTAAGAGGCATTTTGTGTTGAAAAAATAATAAATAAAATTACAACAAAAATAAATTATGTTAATTAACTTTTAAAAATACACTAATTCACAATATTTAAAACCATGAACTATATAATGTAAATATTTTTCTACATTTTTATATAATTAAAATTTTAAAAATTAGTTATAATTAATGCGGAAGAGCGAGGCAGGCAAAAAAAAAATTTTATACGAATTATATGGTTGAGGTCAAAGTTTGCCTAAATGTGGCCTTTGCAATGGTCTGTACACGGAGTTGGTGAGGGTACGTCAGAACCATTAAGGCTCTTTATTTCCAAATTTAATGGGGTGGCATGGGCATTGAAGGGCATACGAGTTTTTTTGCGTAGTTAATGCTGGAGTCCCTTTCTTTTCTCCTCGTATTACGTCCTCGACATCATCATTTTAAGTGGGGAAATTGCACTAACAAGTTTAAGCTTCCAATGGCCGTGCATCGCCAACTTGTCGTTTGACTTAGATGTGTCGGTGGTGAACAATGTTGGAGATCCACCGGTGGAGTTACTGCATAAACACATGATCTCATAGATATAAATAATTTAACGTTTTATCTATGATATTTTATATTATATAAAAAATATTTACATAAATATTGCTATATTATTATAAAACTCTTTTATATTGTATAAAATTTCATTTATATAATATAAAACATTTTATATTTAATTATATCTACCTACAAAGACTTTTTTTTATGTTTAAAACTTGCTAATTTGACTTTATAAAATAAAGAGTTTGTTGAAACTAATTTATTTAACTAAAGGAGCGATACTCGATTTGAATTTAAATCTTATTTTATAAATGAGCCTAACTTGATAAAGAAAAAATTTAATTCATTGAGTCTCTTACATAAGTTATTTGAGGCTTGTTAAAATGATCATTTTAAAGTTATAAAAACAACTTATTTAATGTGTTGTGAAAAAAATTTAGTCGATTGTTTTCAAATTATTTTCTTCGTTGTTTTAAATGTCAAGTTGTATTAATGTGTATGAAAAACTATACAATTACATTTGACCATGGGCAAAAAGCCTCCTATACCAACAAAAAACACAAAAATGCATAGACATGACAAATTATGTTAGAAAAATAGACAAAGTTGACCACTCTTGCCTTATAGCTTTGGCTAACACAATCCTTCAAATCTATACCACCAAATCCATTAATCGAGTTCTACTCTATGTAACCAAAGTATTTATAAATTGGTTACATTCCTAAAGTTGGAAGACAAAAGAAACTTGGTCATTAACTCTGCTATTAAAATTGTGGAAAACTAATGAGAATTTCTAAAGTCATTATTTACTATTGTTTATCTATATGATTGTAGTTCAAGAATTACTCTTGATAATTAGTGAAGCCCCACTTGTATCATTTCTTTAACTTTGTAGATCAATTGTTTCTTTGATTACAAATAACTCTACCTTATTAATATTTATAACCTTAATCGCCTTAGAGAACATGTACACTACCTTCTCATTATTGCCTTATAACACACTTCTTATACGTATCATTCCATACAAGTCTATCATTGTGACATCCATGTTGAACTTGTATATGCCCTTAAGGGGCAATGACTAATTTAAGTATTATGGTCGTTTCTTTCCTTTGATTATGGGTTAGACCCCTTTAAAATTTATTATGAAATTATTAAGTATGAAGTTGCATTGCAGCCACTCTGCTTTTAGCCATCATTATAGCCTGACATAAATCAAATCACAATTTTTGTCAACCATGAATAGCTTACTTGCAAAAATATTTTCATTCCTCTCTAGTCAGATAGACTATATGATCGCATAAATCCCATTAGTCATATCTTCTTTAATGTGTAACCTTAACTTTGTTCACACTATGTCTCCCATGTGTCTCTAATCAATCTTGAGACTGCCCATGAAACTTCTTACCATCTTAATTATTTATACCAGACTATCCAAACTTGATGGTAGTGAAGAAACACATGAGCGGTTAACTTCTGCCTTATAGAACAAAGTGAGTAATGTCTTGATTAAAGCTCTCGATCAAACATAATCTCTCTTTAACTAGTAAGCAATCCATAATTAATTGCCATCTAAAACCTCCATTTTAGGTAAAGTCAATCCTTACCATATATCTGCTATCTTTCCCTCACCTAAATCATAAAAATCATCCTAGAAGTCACAAAAAAAATCTCATAGAGAATTGCTTATCCTTCTCCCAATGCCATATAAACTTATTCTTCTCCCCTCTCATTAATTAGTAGACAGATATAAACTTCATGAACTTTATATGTGGGTCTATCTTTCAATTGAACAAACTCTGCTGCCAGCTAAATTTATTTATTTATGGACTACATCATAGTAGTATAAAGCTCCTCATAATTTAACTAGAAAATTATTTTGGCATAACCATCATACATATAATTGTACAACTAGCACTTGTTCTCATGTCTCTCAACCTCACATGTGTAATTTCATTAAAATATCACACTTATTTTTGCATGAGAAATATCATATTAAATGTCATTATTATGGTGATTTTAGACATATGATTTATGCATATAACATTAAAAAAAGCATTTGTAACATTAGAAATTTTTATAGTAATGCAAAAAGCTATAAAGCTTACCCAAAAAGACCCAAGCAAATTTGGATACTTATAATTAGATAAAATTTATGCAGGTACATTCGAAAAATAGAATGAAGAAAAACAAATGGTATTTAGATAATGGATGGTTCAAACATATGATCGACAATGTAGAAAACTTTTTTTCTCTTAAAATCATTAATGGATAAAATGTAACATTTAGAGATAATGCTAATAGTAAGATAATTGGCATTAGAAAGATTGGTAAAGGAAGTTCTCCTACTATTGATAATGTCTTCTTAGTTGATGGTCTTAAATTTAATTTACTTAGTATTAATCAGTTTTGTGATAGTAGTTACAAAGTTTTTTTTAAGCCTAATGTATGTGTTGTTTTCAATTTCAAAACAAAAGAAACTTTGTTTACTGTAAACAGATATGATAATATTTTATGTCATTGATCTTTATTCCCTTACTAACCAAAATATTAAGTGTTTAGCATATATAAATGAAGAGTCAAAGATATGGTATAGACATTTAGGACATGCAAGTATGAAATTATTATCCAAACTAAATAACCAAAATATTATGGAAGGGTTACCTAAGATAAAATTTAAGAAAGATAGACTTTATGATGCTTATTAGATAAGTAAACAAGTAAAAGGTCATTTTAAGAACAAAGAGGTATTGTTTACTTTTAAACCTTTTCAATTATTACATATGGAACTTTTTTATCCATTTAGAGTATCCACCTTAGGTAGCAAGTATTATGGTAGATGATTACACTAGATTTACATGAGTCTTATTCCTCACACATAAGGATAAGACATTGAAAGCATTGAAAGACTTTGCAAATAATTGTGAAATAAGAAAAGGTGCTCTATTACTTCAATTAGAAGTAACCATGAAGAAGAATTTGAGAATAAGGGCTTTAAAAATGTTGCAATGCTTAAATAATTTCTCATAAGTTTTTAACCCTAAGAACACCTTAACAAAATGAGATAACCAAACACAAGAATAGAACCTTACAAGAGATAGCTCAAACAATGTTAAATAAATTTAACATATCTAAATATTTTTAAGTTAAAACTGATCATAAAACATATTATTCATCCTTTACTTAAAAAGACTTCCTACAAGTTGTGGAATGAAAAAAGACCATGAATAAATTATTTTAAGGTTTTTAGATGCAATATTTTATCATGAACACTAAAGACAATGTAGAAAATTTTGATTTAAAGGTTAATGAAGGTATTTTTTTAAGATACTCTTCCTTTAGCAAAGCATATAAAGTTTTTAATAAGAGATCATTTGGTGGTAAAAGAGTTTATGCATATTAATTTGATGAAACAAACCCTTTTAACTCAAGAAAGGAAGATACTTCAAAGAATGTAGGAACAATTTCAACTAATTCACTAGACAAAAAAGCTCAAAGTAATGGCAATAATGTTAAAAAAGAACAACTTGAGTCAAGTAATTCAAACCTTGAAATTTTAGGTAGTTTGCACAATGTGGTCCAAAAAGTGCTAAAAGAATGAAAGTATGTCATTAAATCATTTAAAGATCAAATTATTAGTAATGTTTTCGATCCTTTTAGGATTAGATCATCATCCAAGCACTTGTACTTCAACTTAGCATTCATTTTTCAAATAGAACCCAAATATGTAAAAGAAGTATTAAGTGATAAATATCAAGCACATGTTATGGAAAATGAGTTAAAACAATTTGAGAGAAACTGAGTATGGATGTTAATCCTAGACTTAGAAGCCATCTTATCATAGGCATAAAATGGGTATTTCATAACAAATTAGATGAGAATGGGAAGATAGTTCGAAACAAAGCTAGCTAAGAGATATAATCAAGAAAGGGAATAAATTACGATAAGCCTTTGCACCTATAGCTTAAATAAATGTCATTCATATCTTGTTGGCATATGTATTTTTCATGAATTTTATGTTATATCAAATGGACGTGAAGAATAATTTTCTTAATGGTATTGTTGTCAAAGAAGTTTATATTAAATAACCTCCAAGTGTTAAGAACACCAAATTTCCTAATCATGTGTTTACGCTCTCTAAAGCTTTATATGGATTAAAGTTAACCACCCCCCCAAACTTAGTATGAGTGACTCAACACCTTTTTAATTCAAAGAGGTTTCATACAAGGTAAGGTAAACACTATATTGTTTATAAAGGTAAAAGATAAAAATTTATTGATTGTTTAAATTTATTTTAATGACATTATTTTTGGCATTACTAATGATTTTTTGTGCAAGGAAAAATGGAGAAAAATTTGAAATGAGTATGATGGGGGAACTTAGTTTCTTTTTAAGCCGACAAATCATGCAAAGTACAAATGAAATTTTTATTAGTTAAACTAAATATGTAAGAGAAATATTCAAAAAGTTTGAAATAAAAGATTCAAAACCTTGCAATACACTAATGTCAACTTTCATGAAACTTGATAAGGATGAAATTGGCAACAAGGTAGATGAGAAACTACATTAAGGTATGTTGGAAGCCTTTTTTACCTTATTACTAGTAGGCTTGACATTATGTTTGCTATATGCTTGTATGCTTATTTTCAATCATCCCTTAGAAAGTCACATTTAGTTACTTTGAGAAAGGTATTTCATTACATTAAAGAGTTTACTAGTTTAGGTTTTTGGTATCTTAAATAAGAGACATTTAACCTTGTAGGTTACTTAAACTTTAATTAGGTTAATGATCAACTTAATAAAAAAAGTACCATCAGTATCTGCCAATTTTTAAGTGGTGCATTAGTGTTATGTTCTATTTAGAAGCAAAATTCTATAACACTTTGAACAACTAAAACTGAATACCTTGTCGTAAATAGTTATTGTTCATAATCCCTTTAGATCAAGCAAATTCTTAAGAATTTTAAATTGTATTTTTCTAGGATTCCTATTTTATATAACAACACTAGTGCAATAAAACTTGACTAAAACTTCTATCTGTCATTCTAGAACTAAACAATAGATCTTAAATATCATTTTATTTGAGATCATATGTTAAAAGGAGATGTTACTGAGTTTGTGGGTATAAATAATCAACTTGTTGACATTTTTACAAAACCCCTAAGTGAGGATAAATTCTTATGCATTAGAAAACATTTAAAGATGGTAGACATACCCAGACTCTCATTCATACATTTTAGTTCGTGTTATGCATAATCAAATACATCTTTATTTTTATTTTTTTGCAACTTAAGATATGTTTTTTTTGTATCAATTAAATATTGTTTATCATAAAAATGTGGTCATAACGACTTGAATCAAAACACTTATTTTTTAAGTAGTTCATTTAATTGCTATGTTTTATTCCTTTTCAATCACTTTGTCCATCTATGCTTATGTCTTTATATTTTTTTTTTCTTTCTAACTCATCTTTGACAAAAGACAAACTCATTCTTGGAAATTTGGAAAATAGGTTAATGGTTCCATAATCCTATATGTTTTTGTCAACTACTATAGTTGTGCTTTTCCAATCACTTTACCTATAAATACAAGCTTTCCATTTTGATGACATCAAAATGAGAGAAGTAATGTTGTGCACTTAGCTATTTAACTATAATCATTCAAAAATTTTATTTTTTTTTTTGGTGCATGGTTTGAGTGAGAATTTTAATAAATTTTCATAAAGTTAATGATGTTGCCATTATTAAAAAAAAAGAGAGAGAGAATATTAAATCAAGTGTTATTTGTTATATAATTTTTGATGTGCTAACATAATTATTTGTGATTTATACTATATATGTTGCAAGTATTTAAACTTATATATTTATGTCAAATGAATTAATTGAGTCATAATATATTCATATTAGTTATATACGTATGATGAATTTTAAAACTTTATTCTTTGTATGATAAGTGATTTATTTTGATCATTTATGATAATTAATTTGAGTTGTTAGTTTTTAAAATTAATTTTATACTATTAACATTTAATTAAAATGATGCATTTTTTATAGAATTATTTTTGAATGAATTATGGGTAAAAGATAAGTTTTTCTTGGAAATTGTTTTCATTGAAAAAGTTACTTATTTTAGCATGAAAATAAAGATCACCAATATATAAATTTTGGATATGGAAATATTCCAATAGGCACTTCCTTTTTATGAACCAATGGTCATATTATTTGAAATTTAAACGGCTCTTTATAGCATTAAAAGAGAAATTAATATACATCAAAGAGCTTATATCAAATTATTTTTTGTAACAATATATTTGTTAAAAGTGAGTGAAAAACTTTTTAAAAAAATTGTAAATTTTTTAAGTTGTAAAATTAAGAAACCAAGAAAATGAAAAATATTGTTATATTTGGTCTTCTTCTTTTGAAAAATTTGACAACGAAATTTTTAAAACAGTAGTTTTGTCGAGAGGATGTAGTAATAAAAGTTTAAATCCTTTAAACTCAATCTTTTTTGTACAAACACATATACTTAATAAGTCTTCTACTATAACATGTTTTAATTTTCAAATTGATAAGTGGTTTTATAAATTAAACTTATTTAATTTATTTTCTTGTATTAATTAATATTAGTATTATTAAAATTATATTAATTTATTTACATATACTAGAATAATTGTCATTTCAATTTTTTTATACAATATCGTGTCCCTCGTCAACTCAATTCACCTCCCTCTTAAATAATTTTTGGGACCAACATAAAATTAGATTTGCTTTACGAAGCTATTTTGATTAATCACATTTTTTGACATTTTCATTCTATTAATAATAGTATATTTTCTTTACTTTTAATTATGTTTTCAACATTATTCATAGAGGCTTCCCAAACTCAAATCGCAAAATTCGTTTACTAAACAAGTCACAGCTAGATAAAGTTATGCTCGGCTTGACTCATTAGCTAAATAATACAAATATTGAGCCCCATTTTCAAATTTGTATATTAAACTAATTAAGTTTGAAAATGTCAAAACTTGACTCAATTAGATTTGTTTGTCACCTATTCATAGCATAAGGATTATCTTTTGCTCATTTAATTTCTATGGATGAGGGAAAGCATGAATTGATGATAACTAGAATCCACATGTTACATTTGGACTGAATCGGCTCAAAATGGTGCCCTTCCTAGCCGGATAATAAAAATATAGGCTGTCATGTTGACTCTCCCGCATAATATTGGAAAATTGGGAACTGACCACGGTAACATGACATTGCTATGCACGCAAAATGATTACATTGTTACATGTTTTGGTAGATAACATTTATTTTAGTCTATAAATTTTTTAATAAATGATTTAATTTTTGGTAGATGCAATAATTTTTCAAAATACAACTTGGGATGCCTTGACAGTAAACATTGTTTAAGTATTAAGAATACAAAAAAAACAAAAAAAAAAAAAAATTCCTCTATGGAAAAATATTACTTGCATCCCATGATGGCCTACATTCAAATACAGACGTAATAATCCAACGCGACCATAAACTTACATGGGAAAATTAAGGTGGGCCAAATTTTTGAAGGTGCTCTTGTAATTTGTAACGAAATGTGGAAACTTCGTCGATTTTTAAACTGTTGTGGGACTCCCTAACAAAGCCATTTACATATATGTACCAAAAAATTAAAAAAAATTAAAAAAAAAAAGAAAGAAAAAACGAAGCCATTTACAACAGTTTGAAGAAATCCACGCCCCATCTATCCCCTTATTCAGATTGAGTCAAAGAACAAAATTTAGCCAAAAGAACTGACCCATCTCTGACTTTCTTGAGAGTTGACTATTTTGCCACCTAAACGACAATAATGTTCCCCTGGAGGGTACATCCCTTCGAATTCCCGAAGATCCAGGGCCCAGATTTAAATTTCTAGATGAGAAAGGTAGGGATTTAAAAGATGCAATCCTTGCGAGAATCGCACTTGAAGCTCATGGTTCCAATATGAGATCATACACTTTCCTAGTCTCTCAGTATGACCTAGCTTTGCACTCATGATGATCATGATCTGTTTGCATAATGGCCCCGTTTGAGATTGTGTTCTATCGACCGCTAAGATCCTTTTACAATCATGCAAATGTCAGCCCAGATCTCTTTACAATTTCGACAAGTTATGTAGTGGCAATTTAAGTAAATTTTCACTAATTATAAGAATAGTTATTTACCAAATATAATTCATTCGATCACTCCTCATTTGTATTCATTCTCCGGCAACTTTTTCCATTAACTGCATTGCTCTTATAGGCGAAGCTTGCGTTTTCCAAGTTCAAAGCCGTTTGATTGATACTGTGGGTGTAAAAAATTTCACAGTGCGCAAACGTTAAAATGCCGTTGAACCTGCGTTGAGAGATGTCTTCCTTTTGGAGCAGCGTTGAAACGCAATAAAAACAGGAGAAGCGCACCGCCCCTGTTACAAGATTTATGACAAAAATACCCTTATAGAAATAATATAAACTGAAGCAAAGATGAAAAAATATGAGTAATTTAATACAAAACCATTTAAGTTAAAAAACAAATATATTTCTGACATCAAATGGATAGAAACAACACAAACAAATAATAACACAAACAATACAAACAATAGATGAAAACACAAATACAAATAAAATCTAATATAGTACGTGACATTGTTAGATTAAAGGTTACTCGAGTAATTACTTAAGTGGTTATTAGTTTTCTATCAATGTATTGTAATAATTAATAATTATACTTGTAATAAACAAACTAAAATGTAAAAAAGTTTGAGATAATTTTGTTAATATTTAAAAAACTTATAGAATTTTGTAATTAACGAGAGTAGGGATACAAGGTGAAAAGAAGGTTACAATAACAAAAACGGAGAATTGGGGGAAGTGATTATAAAAATAGGTTTTGATTTTGTAATACGAGATCAATGCCTCCTTATTGAGTTCTTTGACCACCATGTATAATTTAAAGGGAGTCTTTTAGAGCTAACCACAGGCCTAGAATTTGTTGAAATCTACCAAAAGTAAATTTGTCTTATTGCAAAGTTGGTAGTCATTAAAGTTTTATCTGTATTGAAAGTAGGTTCGTCATGTTTCAAAGTTGGCAATCACTAAAGTATTACCTACACCAAAAGCAAGTTTGTCTTTTTGAACTAATATTACTTTTTTTTTTCTCATTTGATTAAAGAGAGAACACCACAACAATCGTACTTATTATCATTTCCAAGGTCAATAATGGGTTCATTAGACTCAAAAGCTTGAGAGTTTTTGGTTCATTAAAGTTAGACCAAAGGAGGGGATTAAGATTGAAATAATTATTGCATTATTGTAAAATATTCTTTTTCAATTTAGACTTTAGCAAGGAAGGTTATTGTATCAAATTTTTAGGCCAAAAAGATGGTATTTATAGATTTGGTATTGAAAAGATTTTGAAATTGGGATTAGACTTTTTCTAACTAGTTTTGTATAGTGGATTTGTATAAATTTTTTGGAAAAATTAAAAGAATCCTATTATTTTACTTTAAATTTTCTAATAATAATAAGAGTATCATCTTAAGTCTAATACTCAAAATAACAAGTTAAAACCTAAGGTATGAAGAATTTTATATGAAAAAGTAATAAAGGAACAAACCTTCATTTTTTAATTATAGAGATATATTCTAATTTAAACAAGTCATAACCTTATTACACTTGAGAGATAAGAATATTAGCTATATAGCTAAGATAAGTCTGTTGCTATTTCAATCAGTTTGGAATTTTGGAGTAACCATTTTTGTAGTTAAAATAGAATAACCAAGAGTGAGAACTATTTTAGTTTTACAAAAAGAAAGCATTATACCATACTTGTTGGTAATCTTAACAATTAAAGAACAAGCAATGGTTTAATTTAGCTTAAAAATTGGTAGAAAAAGTTTTAGATTTTGTAAGGTCTTACCCTTATTACTAAGGGAAAAAGATTTTTTATATATAATAAGTGGAATAGGAAAGGTTTGTATAATCTTTATCAATGTAAAAGTGTTTAAATTTAATAAATTTTGTAATTTCCAAAACTATGGTTATTTTGTTGATTGCCAAAGAACTAGTCATGATCATGGTGGTGAATTAGGTTTACTATAAAGAGAGTCTTCCTTAGTAAGCTTACAATCCAACTTTAAGCACCACATCAATTATTTTGTCTCAAGCAATAATTTTCCTATTGATTAACATTCTACTAGGATATGTGGATAGTTGGAGGATGATAACAAAATTCTTACATAAAAATTGATAAATAGTCTTAACCTATAACTTTACAAGTCTTAGTTATGTGTAAGGAATTTTAATAAATCTAACATTTTTATGAGAAGTTGGGTGGCTAGACCAGAGCAAGTACTTTTATGAATAATTTCAAAAACACAATGGATAGATACAACTTAGTTGATTTTGGCTTTTGAGGTTTTAAGTACACTTAGATTAATGGTATAAAGGAGAAAACAATGTTTAAAAGTGTTTAGGTCCTTTGTTAATAAAGATTTTTTAGAGCTATTTTCTCATGCTTGTGTGTATCATTTATCATGTTTTGGTTCTGACCATAATCTTATTAAGATAGCTCTTAAAGCTTTATCTCAGTTTATTGTTAGTAATAAGTATATATATTTCCATTTTGAAAGCATATGGCTTAGGGAACTTTTATATGAGAAAATTATAACTAGGTTTTGTATTGATGCACACTCATCTCTTCATCCTTTGGTCAACTATTATGTTGAGATATAACATAACTCTAAAACAATGAGAAAAGTGAATTTTTGGCAATATAAATCAACTTTAAACCATTTGTAAGCAATAAAAGCTAAAGTGGCTACCAATGTCACAACTTTAAAGGGAGCACATGTTGAACCTAATAAGTTACTTGCACAAGAAAAGATGATATGGGCTTAAAGGTTGTGTGCATCTTGGTTAAAGAAGGGAGACAAGAACATAAGGTTCTTTCATTTAATTGTAACTTAAATAAAAAAAAGGCACAACATCCAAAATCTTATAGATTATCACGGTATAATTCATATTTTTGATATTATTATTACTTCAGTTCTTACATCTTATTATATGGATCTTTTTAGTATATGAGAGCTTAAAGATAAGTAGCTAGTTTTAGAGATCGTATACAGAAGGATTATAGCTCCCATGAACTAAATGTTGTTTTAGGCTTATGTTAAAGATGAGATTTATCGAGCACTCTAAAAGATATACCTTATAAAGGCATTAGGTTTAGATGGCATACTCGCTTTGTTCAATTAGTTTTTTTAATGAATCATGAGAGATGATATGGTGTCTAAGGTTCTAGATGCTTTTAATCATAAAAATGATTGGAGCTTTCTTAATCATATTAATATTTGTCTCTATACCAAAGGTGTCTTCGCCATTTATATGTAAGGATTATAGGCTTATTAGTCTTTATGACATGGTTATGAAAATTATTATGAAGGCCTTCGCAAATTATCTTATGTCTATCCTCCTATCAATTATATATAAGTTTAAGAGTGTTTTACACTTAATAATTATAATGCTTTGGTTTCTTATAAAACATTCATTATATACATTGATCTCATATTACAAAACTAAAACCCACTTTTATAATCACTTCCTTAATTCCCTTTCTCTTTTACTATAACATTCTTCTCACCTTGTATCCCTGCTTTCCTTAATTATAAAATTCTTTAAGTTCTTTAAATATTAATAAATTTATTTCAAATTTCCTTACATTTTAGTTTGTTTATTTCAAGTATAATTATCAATTATTATAATATATCGAATGGAAACTAGTAACCACTCGCTTAAGTAATTACTTAAGTAACCTCTAATTTAATAACACAACATATTATAATGGATTTTATTTGTATTTATATTTATATCTATTGTTTGCATTATTTTTACCTATGTGGTATCAAAGCCACACTTACTTTTTAAGTTAAATTGTTCTACATTAAATTCTTTCATATTTTCTTATCATTGCTTCAAATTATATTATTTCTGAAACCTTTTACCTTAAGTTGTTTAAATACTTATCTCATTTGTTTGTATTAGGAAATTCTCAACCTTCAATAATGTCAATTACAAGATTTTCAAAATAACTCAAAGGATGATAGGATTATCATTTCATAGAATCTAAAAAATTTGAAATTAAACAATCCATCAAAATTATAAAGGATAATGTCCTTATCCTTGATAATTAAGGAAATCTAATAAAGAATGTTATGACATGTCTTATCCTTACAATTTCTTTACATTTCATAAGATATCCCTCTCGTCTTAGAGACAAAAATGCTAAATTTTTTAGTAACCTTAGATATAAAAAACTTAGTGATATTTGAGATTATTATATAATAAAGTTGGCTTTTGTAATATTTATAATTTTGTAATGTTGTCCAATTGGAAAAGCTTTAAAGATTGCAAAAGAAGGATTTTGATCATAAAACCTTTGTTTTATCGATAAATCATTTTGAAAATTAAACTAAATATATCCTATTGAAACCTTTCTGTAAGTATATGGTTATGTTAAAGCAATTTGAAAAGAATTTGGAAAATTTTTTTTGTAAATCATTTTGAGATAAGAATTTTGACGATGATCTTATCTTTTTTTGTAAAACAAGGTTTAGATTTTTATCTGTCACAAATTCTTGTAGTGTTGTAAGACTACTTAGAACTTTGAGCAAATCTAAAGGATTAAATAGATCCTCTATCCATTTTCATATTTGTAATTATTTTTCAGAGAATTAGGTTTCCTCTTTAGCTTTAATAGAGTCAACCCATGATTTTATAGATATGGCTAAGGTGATTTAGGTTGGAGTACTAGGTGAGGCTTTGTAGTTTCAAAAGTGGATCTAGATTTTTCTTCTTTTGGTTTTTGTAAAGGAGTAAATGGGTTTTATAAAAAAGCTTTTCCATTGTCTTTTTTATTTCTTAGGCATTTTAATTTTTATTTTGAAGAAATTCTTAGACAAGGAAATTAAAAAAAAATTCTTCTCTTCTCTTAGATACTCTATATCAAAAAAAAAAAGGATAAAATAACTTGCTATCTAGTAAAAATACACACACATTCCTTATTAAAATGCCTTCAACATATGACTAACAAAATTGGGTTGTTTTTGATATTTAAAACAAATCTAAATTTTTTGTCCCATTTTTTATTTTTAATCTAATAAATTTTAAATAACGAGTAACATCCATTAAAAAGTACCTTAAAGAGTATGAACCATCCCTTAAAGCCTAAAATACTATCATTATAGGCCAACAAGGTCCCAATTTAATTATCGAGAGCAACGAGAGTGTTTTCAAACATTATATTGAATAAGAAGTTGTAAGCTTGAATCCAAAAAGGCACTCAAAATAAGTTCAACTTAGAGGGGTTGTTTGTTGCTCACTTTCTTAGAAGAAGAAACAAAATAATGGAACACAAAATTGGTTTTGCTCTAATATTAAAGAGACAACTTTTAGCCAAAGTGAAGAAACCTATATCCTGGCAAGAAAGAAAACCTCAAGTAGTAGGAAGTGTTATAAATTAGTATAATTTTTAAAAGTTAATAAATATATTTTAAAACATAATTAATTAATTAATTAATTAATTAATTATTAATTATTAAATTAGTTATTTGATAACTATTAAATTAATCATTATATGACTATTATTAATTATTATGTGTTTATTATTAATACTTATAAATCATAATAACACTAACAGTTTATTATTATTAAAATTTATATTTAATATTATATTATTTTATTAATTATTAAATTGTAACTAATACAAATTAATTTCTTATACTTAAAAGATAATAGATATTATTTACAATAATTGATATTTTATTATTAAATTAATTAAAAAAATTAAATTATTTTTATATATTTTTTTTATAGTGTATATTAAAATAATACTTTATTTGAAACACGCATAACATTAATAATATAACATGATAAGACAATAATAAAATACATTCATTCAATCATTTTTTAACTAAAAATATTCATAAATAATCATCAATTATTTGAAAAGAATATTGTATCCAGACCAACAAAATAAATGTGTTGATGAATTCTACATATTGTTTTTTCCTAATATTGCAAAAAATGTGCGCCATGAGACATGTAGAAATTAGCACGTTGAAAAGTGGACGAGCATTGGTTTCGTTTTCTTCCCAAATGGTTCTCTCAGTTTGCATTCTTCGTCGCTTTGCCATCGATGAAATTTGTGCTTCGCCGATATTTAGAAAGAAAAACTTCACATCATAAATTAAAAATATATAAATAATAATTATATTAATATATTACCAACTCAAGTCTATTTCATGTTCATGTTAGAACTTTTCAAGAATTTCTCTTTATGAAATTCCTATTTCTATAATACAGAATCTTTCTTTATGCGAATACTAGCAATAAAAACTATAATGAAATCAACATACCGTTGTCCATTATGCTGATGTCCCGTAGCGAAGATGAGAATCCTCCCTTCTTCTGTTCCTTAACGCTTCTCTCTTTTCTCCTACTCTTCCCTTTCTTTTCTTTACGTTTTCTCTCTAATGGTTAAGAGCTTCAAGAAAGGTCCGTAATAACATATATATATATATATATATATATATATATATATACACATCCTTCCTTTCCTGTAACCGTTACCTTAAATAGGAAGACCCTCCCTTTCTGTAACAGTTATCTTAAATGGGAGGAAACTCCTCTTCCTGTAACGGTTATTCTTAATAGGAAGATATTTCTCTTCCTACAACGTTTATCCTTAATAGGGAGAGTGGAGAGATTTTAAACCCGATGACCCAAATTGCCATTATACCTAACCGACCATCATATTAGGCCTTTTATTTTGGGTCATACTTTAAATAATATGGGCCACTCATGTTAATTAATCTAACAATCTCCCATTTGGCCCATGTTATGACTTGATGAATCAATAACAGATAAGTGCGCACAATCCTTAGAAATCATCAAATCACAATACTTAATTGAATTAAAATGATCGGATCATGGCAGTCACACATCTTTCATTCAGCGACATGATTCCTTCCATGTATCACATAATCATCATAATTCATAATAACCTTACTGAGGAACATTAAAACTTTAAATTGTCATTCCTATATATGCCATTAGTTATCTCACAAACTATAATTGTATACAACTGAACAGAGATAACAAAGCACAAGCAAAACCATAACCTTAATTGAATTCACAAGTGTCATAATGATATGAGCATCCTAAAATATTGGCTTTCAAGAGAATGAGGACCTGTCCATAATGCCCATCCGATCAACATGTCCAGTAAACGTTTTCGGTGGCAAACCTTTAATTAACAGGTCTACTATTATCAATTCAGTACCAATATGCTCAATAGACACTCTATGGTTTTGCACTTCTTCTTTAACAGATAGGTATTTTAAATCTATACGTTTCGCACCTTTAGAATACCTATCATTCTTAGAGAAGAAACTGCTGCGAAATATCACAATAAATTCTTAACGACTTTTCTATAATATCGACCAAACAAAGCCTTAAGATAAAATTCCGCAACCATAATGCATGAACAGTAGCCTCAAAGCATGCTACAAATTCAGCCTCCATAATGGAAGTAGTAATAACAGACTGCTTCCCACTTTTCCATGAAACTGCTCATCCATTCAGCAGAAACATGTAACCAAATGTAGATTTCCTCAAGTCTACACATCCATTATAATCTGAATCCGAATAGCCTACTACTTCAAGATGACTTGATCTTTTATAAGTAAGCATATAATCCTTGGTGCCTTGCAAGTATATAAGTACTTTCTTTCCGGCTTTCCAATGATCCATTCCAGGATTACTTTGATACCAGCCTAGCATTCCAACTGCGAAACTGATGTCCGGCCGAGTATATGTTTGCGCATACATCAAGCTTCCAACTAGTGATGCATATGGAATTGATTCCATCGCTTTCCGTTCCAAATCATTCTTTGAACATTGCAATTCATTGAACTTGTCCCCTTTTTGAATTGGAACTATTCCTATTGAGCAATTTTCCATTCTAAATCTCTCTAATACTTTATTGATATAGCCTTTCTGAGACAATCCTAACAATCCTTGTGATCTATCACGGAATATCTCTATTCCTATCACATAGGATGCCTCATTCATATCTTTCATTTCAAAAGTATCAAAGAGAAATTTCTTTACATCATGTAACAAACCCATGTCATTAGCAGCCAAAAGAATGTCATCGACATATAGGACTAATATAATGAACTTGCTCCCACTGACCTTCATATAGATACACCGATCAACGGTGTTCTCTACAAAACCGTATGACGTAATGGTAAAACTTAATATACCATTGTCGGGAGGCTTGTTTCAGTCCATATATCGATTTCTTTAATTTACACACCAAATTTTCTTGCTCGGTGGTGATGAAACCTTCAGGTTGGTCCATATACACTTCCTCTTCTAAGTCACCATTCAGAAAGGCGGTCTTTACATCCATTTAGTGAAGCTCTAGATCATTATGAGCCACCAAAGCCATAACAATTCTCAAGGAATCTTTCTTAGAGACTGGAGAGAAAGTTTCCTTATAGTCAATACCATCCCTTTGAGTGAAACCTTTGGCAACAAGTCTGACCTTATACCTTTCAATGTTACCTTTCGAGTTTCACTTGGTCTTGAAGACCCACTTACAGCCAACTCGTTTTGATCCTTCAGGTAACTCTACTAGTTCCCAGACTTGGTTTACATCCATCGATTTCATCTCTTCCTTCATGGCATCGAACCACCTTTCAGAATTATTACATTCCATGGCTTGTTCAAATGAGACTAGATCTTTATCAATGCTCAATTCCGATTCATGCTCAAGTGAGTAAACCACATAATCATTCGAAACAACTGGCCTTTTCTGTCTTGTAGACCTCCGTAATGCCATTTCTTGTGGTATCACTTGTTCACTTGTAAATTAAACATCGTCACTTGGTTCATCTCTTATATGTTCACTTTGCATGTTTCGTGTATCAATTTGTTGTCCTTGTATGTCACGTGACTGTGATGCAACATAAGGAACAACAATTTGAGTAGAAACACTGGGTGTAGGGATGCCAACCTGAGTAGGAGTACTCACTGTGGATCTTTCGTTTTGTAATACTTTAATATCCACCTTTCCTTTCGTAATTCCCCATTCCCACTGAACTGACCACTTTTAATGAACCGAGCATTACCAGACTCAACTATTCTAGTACTATGGTTAGGACAATAGAACCTGTACCCTTTCCACTTTTCAAGATAGCCAATGAAATAACCACTTATGGTTCTTTCATCAAGCTTTCCTTCATGTGGATTATATATCCTTACTTCTGCTGAACAACCCTAAACATGGAGGTGTCTCAAACTGGGTTTCCTTCCTGTCCATAACTCGTAAGGAGTTTTGGGAATAGCCTTACTAGGAACCATGTTCAGCAGATATGCAACGGTCCTTAATGCATGCATCCACAAGGATAAAGGTACAGTACTATAATTTAACATGCTTCTAACCATATTCATAAGCGTGCGATTCCGCCTTTCCGCTACACCATTCTGTTGTGGTGTACTAGGCATTGTATACTGTGCACATATGCCTCGACTTTCAAGAAGTTTCGCAAATGGACCAGGACATTGTCCTCTTTCATCGAATTTTCCATAATATTCACTACCCCTATCTGACTTAATCACTTTTACTTTTCTATCTAACTGCCTTTCCACTTCATCAATAAACACCTATACAGTGTTTACTGACTAAGACCTTTCATGCAGTAGATATAAGTAACAATACCGTGAGTAGTCATCTATAAATGTGATGAAATATTTCTCACCACCCCATGTTGGGATATCAAATGGGCCACAAATGTCAGTGTGTATCAATTCTAAAGGCTCACTGATTCTTATGGCTGGGTTCTTTAATGTATGTCTTGTTTGTTTCCCTTTTATACAATCAATACATACATCCCAATCAGTAAAATCCAATTGAGGCAGGATATCACCTTTCACCAACCTCAATATCCTTTCTTTGGATATATGACCCAATCTTTGATGCCATAAGAAAGTAGAACTTTCATCATGTACATTACGTTTGTTACCTATACTATGCTCAACAAGAAATATGGAATCAGCAAACATTGCATCAAGATTAAAACGGTACAAATCATCAATCAAAGTACCAGATCCATAATAATACAAATGTCTATACAATGAAAATGCACCGTTTCCAATCTTGAGGTTAAATCCCACTTCATCCAACTTTGCAACAGAAACTAAATTTCTAGCACATTCAGGAACGTAGAGACACTTTTCCAGATCCAAACGACACTTAGTGTCCAAGATCAATCTGTACATCCCAATTCCTTCTATTCGTGTCTTCATTCTGTTTCCCATATAGACGAACTTCTCAGTTCCTGTTATAGGCTGGATTGAAAGGAATCCCTACATAATATGTGACACATAAATAGTAGCTTCAGAGTCTAATCACCAAGTATTATTGGGCACCTTTTTGAAGTGACCAATCTTTTCGCAGAAGAAGCATTTCTGATCCTTTTGGATCTGACCTCCAGTGACTTTTATAGAGGCTTTATCCTTCTTCTTATTTTCCTTATGTGGTTTAGACTTGCTACCACTAGCATCATTACGAACGATGAGATGAATGAAGTGATCCTTTATCTTCTTTAATCTCCCTTCCTCCTGAACCAATATGGCCTTAATTTCCTGAAAGTTCCATTTTTCTTTAATAGTGTTATAATTCACTTGGAACTAGCCAAATTTAGGAGGCAGTGAGTTGATGATAAATTGAACCAAAATTGAATCACTCACATCCATGCCCATTGTGTTCAACCTTGCTACTAGATTAGCCATACTAGTCACATGATCATGAATGGGTGTGACCAATCAACTTTCTTGGTCGTCAGCTCACTCATTAGGGTTCCTACGATAGATTTATCAGTTATATCTGATTGAGAGTATTCCTTAATTCTCATCAGAAATTCCCTTGTATTTTCTGTCTTAGGCATCGATGCCTTTACATCAAATTCAAACTCAGCCTATTGGACCATACCCAAGCCTCATAAAAAGACTTATCAGATTCTGTACTGGTCCCTGTAATGGCTGCAGGCTTTTC